>VDFB02366811.1:0-28615 GCA_007258455.2 Sequoia sempervirens | reverse complement strand
CCCAAAATACCATTCTTCTGATCCCGATCTGATGCAATTCGACTCAACAAAATTGGGGGGAAAAAAGAGCAAAACCCTAAAATGTCTAATTTCCTCAAATGTGCATCAAATTCGAGACGAAAGCCGGCAATGGAGAGGCAGATCCGCACCTGCAAATTCCGATTTGTTCGATCCCGTCATACATAGGCTCCGATCAGAGGGTTTATTTGATATTTGGACAGGTTAAACTTAGTGGGCATACTGATGACAGATGTACCAAATTCTTGCATATAATAGTTAGAGAAAAAGTAAGCGGGGCACGCCAAGAAATGGCTTAAATGCTGGCCAAAAAGTTGACATTTCGAATTCCTCCAGAGTAAAATGGATAAATTTTGTTTGTTTACCATTGCCGACGCGTTTTGCACCGTTAAACTAATAATATTAATGATAACGCGTCCTCTAAATTCTCTCTAAATCCCGCTGCCTATCGGTGGTCAGCCTGGAAGTTACATGCTTGTGCTTTCCCATCCTCCACGCCGGGCTTCAAGGAGAAGATTCACACACACACATATATATATATATATATTTGGCATTAGGGTTTTTCTTTTTGGATTTTATTTGTTTCTTTTGGAGGTTACCCACAAATTTGTATTCTTGTTGACTTCAATAATTAGCAGTGTCTTTAAACTGGAGATCTTTAAAAAAAATAAAAATCGTGTGACACGTTTTAAAAGTTAAGTCTAATGGAGGGTTTCCAAGAGAACCAACTCTCTCGGTAGATCAGAAATTACTCACCATATATGGACATTTTGTTCTCTATAGATATGAAAGGTGCTTACCTAGGTAATAGATGTGAAAGGTAGGACAACTCATCATTTGAATATTTTGTTTAATAAATTAATTTTATATGTATGATAGAGAAAATTATGTACTTGTATTCTTGGGATTGGACTCTATTTCAAAAGTTGGTTTTGATATATAGGATTTATCAAAAACAAATATAGATGCCTCTTTTTCTTATATTTAGGTTTATTTTGATTAGAGTGTTTTTATTTAATAATAATTATGTTATTTCTTATATGAATTCTATTGGTTGACTCTTATTATCAATAGTTCAAAATGTGTTAGAATGATGCAGGACCATTGAGAAAGATCTAGCCATAGAAATAATAGTTAATATCAATAAAACAAAAAAAAAAAATAGAAATCAAATCTCTACATATTCTCCTATTTTTTAATTTATATTTTTCTAATGAAACAAAGGATGAACATATAGCTTATTGTATAAATCATAGCTTATTTTCATTGCAAATCATAGCTTACTTTCATTGCAAATCATTAATATTCAATTTTTAAGAATTCTAAATTTAATGTAATCATATATTTTAAATTATTAATAAATATATTATGGTTATTATATCTACTTTCTATTTAGATTGATTACAAATTGTTAAACTTGAAATTATTGTTAACTTTTTTAGTATTGTTTTAATTATTCAATTTTTAAGAATTTTCTCTCTCTAAAAATTAATGCAATCATATATTTTATCTACTTTCTATTTAAATTGATTACAAATTGTTCAACTTGAAATTACTGTTAATTTTTTTTATTTCTATTGCTAATGCATAAATGTAGCAGAAAGAAAATACATGAAATCCCATGAACATGTATAGTATAAGAAATAATATGGAGATAAAATCTCTACATACTCTTACATTCTTTTTTAAGTTACAGTTACTTTTAAAGAAACAAAAAATTAAAAATCTAGATTTTTGTATATTTTTAATTACTAATAAATATATTATGAGTATTATATCTACTTTTTATCTATATTAATTATAAATGATTTTTTTTATATAAAAAGGGGTAAAAACTTTATTGAAAACCAGAACAAAGCGTTACATAACAGCAAATGGCCAAAGCCCCAGGAACCAAATGAAACCACAAGAAAATCTAGGAACAAAATCACCCTTCCCCAATACCAATCCCATCCTCAGCAAGAATCCTCTCCAAATCCTGACAACTCACAGGAAACATGTTCCCACCCATCGATCTTCCCACCATCTATATTCTCCGACGCCCATTTTGGCCAGACAATCAGCTGCCCTATTATATTTCCTTGGAATATGGACAAAGGACACCGACTCCATCAAAGAGCTATCCTGTAATATCTGTTGTACCATCATAGCCAATTGCCAGCTAACATCAGAAATCTTCTTTTCATGAAGTAAATTGACCAACACCTGAGAATCAGATTCACAAATAACCTTACGCCACCCTAAAGCATATGCCCGCTTCAAGGCATAGAGAATAGCCAAGCCTTCCATCCTATTGACAATCTGTATCCCTTCATTAGCAGAAAAAAGAAAAACCACTGATCCTGAAGAATCCCTACCAACCCCGCCAATCCCAGCGGGTCCAGGATTTCCCCTAGATGAGCCATCTGTATTAATTTTTAGAAAGCCAGTCGGAGGGGGCAACCAACTCCCCACCCTTTGAACTTTTTGCTTCACACGCCTACCTCTCCTGACGTAAGCAGATGCCGAAGATATCCCCTGAATGCCCAACCGATCAACCATCTCAGCATCTCCTTTCTCTAACAGCAGCAAAATCTCACCTTTAGCTTCGACTGTCTCCTGGATCATTCCCACAATTCTAAACCAAACCTGTTGAATCCCCAATTTTTCACCCCAAAAGATTCTCTGATTCCTTTCCAACCAAACTTTCCAAAGCAGAAAGATGGGACCAACATACCAAACATCCTGCAAGAAAGAGGCCGAGGAGAGGGGCCTCCCTAGACTAATCCAAAACTCAACCAGGGAGGAGGCATGAATGCATGGGCTTTTCCAAACACCCCACCAAAAATGCCAGAGTTGTAAGGTGAAGGAACAGCGGAAGAAGAAGTGAGGAGAGTCCTCCTCCCCACACCCACAAAGAATACACCTAGATGGGCCTGAAAAACCTCTCTTCCGGATATTATCCCAAGTCAAACACCTATTCCAAGCCAAAGTCCAAACAAAGCAATTACACTTTGGCCAAGAAAAATTATTCCAAGCTTTTTTCCACCAATGAACCTCCACCCACTCAATCTGTTGGGAAAGCAACTCCTAATACCCAGAAGAAACAGTGTAAGCACCCTTGGGGTTAGGAAACCAAGCTAACACATCCTCATCCATGAGGGAGCTACAACTGCGACAAGAAAGAATGTAATGAAGCTCAGCGCACTCCTCCTCCAAACCAGCAATAGGCCATTCCTCAGGATTCTTCCATCTCGCCTCCACCAACTACCCCTGAAAAGAAAGAGACTTAAAGTCGCACACCCTCGACCATCCAGCTTCACAGAACCTCTGGCACAAAGTAAGCAAATGAGGATATTGAGAAACAATGGGAGGGTGACCATCCCAAGTGTCATGCCAAAAATGCGCCTCTGACCCGCTCTTGCAAATCCAGAATAAGCCACCCTTAACGAGTGCAACCCCTTTCTTGAGAGTATTCCAAATCACAGATCCCTTCCCTGTCAAGCTGTAACGAGGGATATCACTCTAAGGAATCCCAGGAAAGTACTTCTAAGTCAAAATTCTATCCCACACCCGATCTTGTTCCACACACCAACGCCAATACAATTTAGCAGCCAGAGCCGTACCAGACAACAACGACTGCCTTAACCCAAGACCACCAAACTGTTTTGGGCTACAAACAACATCCCATCTAACAAGGCTCCACTTGGAAGATAATAAACTACCAGCCCATAAAAATTGTCTTGCTAGGGAATCAAGATCCCTAACAAAACCCATCGGCGCCACCTAAATCATACACCTATAAAGAGGGAGAGCCTGAACCACAGATTTGAGCAACTGAACCTGACCCACAAAAGACAGCCAGCGAAGGGTCCAATGAGTGACTTTGACACGAAATTTTTCCAAAATAGCCTGCCAAGAGTCCCTAGATTGCCTACCAATTGAAATAGGAATCCCAAGGTAGGTCAGTGGGAGATCCCCAATCTGAAATCTGAGAATATGAGCAATTCTCCTTTGAATGGAGTTTGGAGTATTGAAGAAAAAAATGGAAGACTTGCCCTCATTAATTAACTGGCCCGATGCAGCAAGATAAACATCCAACACCTTGTGCATGTTTGAAGCCTCCCTAATAGTAGCCATGCCCATCAAAGCAGTGTCATCCACAAACTGTAAGTGAGATTGCACTAGTAGGCCACCTCCCCATTGCCACCCCTAAATGAAACCCCCCTCCACATTCCTTTTTATCAATCGTCCCAAACCTTCCACCAAAAGAAGAAACAAGTAAGGAGAGAGGGGGTCACCTTGTCGTAAACCCCGAGAAGCACCAAAGAGTTCAGAGTGCTCCCCATTAATCAAAACAGAGAAAGAGACCGAATTCACACAACTCATAACCCAGCGAATCCACTCCTCCTCAAAACCAAAGGCCCCCAGAACCTTTCGGAGGAAGGACCATCAAACTCTGTCATAAGCCTTAGCCATGTCAAGCTTGATGAACATAGCCTTATCTTTGGAGCTAGCCGTAGAATGAATAGTCTATGTAGCAATAACCACCCCATCCAAAATGTAGCGGCCCGCCACAAAACCACTCTGTTCCTCAAAAATCAGCAGCGTAAGCCACTTTTTTAACCTATCAGCAATCAACTTAGAGATAATTTTATAAATAACATTGCAAAGAGAAATGGGGTGAAATTGACTTAACCGATCAGCCCCATCACCCTTGGAGATGAGAGAAAGGAAGGTAGAATTTAGGGCCCGAAGCATTTGCCTATTCTTTTGAGACTCTTGAATGACTGCCAATAAATCCAACTTGATAATCTCCCAAAATTCCTGGAAGAACTCAATCGGGAAACCATCCGGACCAAGAGCTTTACCCTTCTTCATCTGGAAAATAGTCTTCTCCAGCTCCTCCAGCAAAATATCACTCATAAGATGCTCCTTCATCTCCCCAGAGACCAAAGAAGGAATACGGGAGAGGACCTAAGCCTCTGCAACCGAGTCCCCCTACGAGTCCTCCCTGAATAAAGAGGCAAAATACTGCACAGCTTCATTTGAGATATCCTGAGTAGAAGAAAGAACCTCTCCCCTGTCAGACACCAAAGCCGAAATAGAATTACCATGACGTCTGGCCTTCACTGAATTGAAGAAGGTAGTATTCTTGTCTCCCTCCTGAAGCCACTCAATCCGAGCTTTTTGTTTCTAGTAGATCTCCTCCCTCAACTCCCATTCCTCCAGAGCTTTCAATGCCCTAGCCTCGTTCCCCAACAAATCCTCAGACACCCCATCCTCCCTAATCAAACTAGTAATACTATTCAACTCAGCTTGTCTAGCAGGCTTCGCATGGTAAATGTTTCCAAAGCATTGTCAGTTCCACCATTTAAGGTGATACTTAACATATTGAAGGAGCTTAGCAAACTTATACATTGCAGTACCATAAGCAGGTCTACCATACCTCCACCATTCAGCAACACATCCATAAAGGTCAGGGTCCCGCAACCACATTAGCTGGAATTTGAAGGTTGGCGCCTGAGGCATCCGAGCATAAGAGATAACAAGCTTTATAGGCCAGTGATTCGAACCTCTCCAATCTAATATCTCAGAACTAGAGGACCACATTCCCCCAACCCAAAAGCACGAGACCATGAAATGATCCAGTCGTTCAGCAATGCAATTATCACCAACCCTTCTGTTGTTCCAAGTAAATTTACCATTGCCAGGTTTGATATCAACAAGATTGAGAGCCGAAATATTATCCTAAAACAACAACGTAGAAGGCTCTAGTCTTGCAATACCACCCCGTTTCTCAGCTAATTCAGTAATAGCATTAAAGTCACCTGCAATGATCCATGGCTGATAGGGAAATAGGCTACGAATAAAACGAATATTATTCCATAAAAGAAGTTTACCCTATAACTCAACAGGTGCATAAACATTGGAGAAAAGAACAGACTCTCCCGACTTAGGGCACGAAGCAACCATGGATAAAGAGGACTTGAAGGATAACCACCACAAAGGCTAAATCTTTTGAGGGTTCCAGAAACAAGCCACACCCCCAGAGGATCCCTGAGCCCCAATACACTGGCATTGACCATTCTTCCACAACTTAGGCACTAAACCCATCATGCACTCAACAGATAACTTGGTCTCTTGAAGAAAAAGAACATCAGGAGAATGACTTCTTACCAACTCACGAACAGCTTTTTGTCTAGGGCCACTGTTCAAGCCCCTTACATTCCATGAAATAATGATCATTTCAAAGGAGTCAAAAAATGAGAATCCAGGGTCTTAACAGACCCTGACTCCACCAAAGTCTCCCCCATCATCTTAATCTTTTCCAAATCTTTCTTCCTGCCAAGTTTAGCGCTTTTCTCCGACCCCCCCTTCTTGCCATCCTTTTGCAAAATGCCCAGTTGAGGAGAAGGCTTGCTACTCTTAGCCACATCCGATCCAACATTCTGTGCAGGAAAAGAAGTGCCTCCATCCCCCTGCCCCAACTCAACATTTGGACCCGATATCACCTGAGCCCCAACCTACACATCAGTGACCATAGGCATGGCAGACTCCTCCTGAGGAGCAAGAGGAGTAATGGAAGTGTGATCCTCCAAGCCAGAACCCACCACACCCGGATCCACACTTATTAACCCTGGATTAACTTCTTGCTGACCCAAATCATCCAGGACCTCAAACCTGTTAAAAGTATCCTCATCTTGTCTCTCCATCAAAGTCCTCTTTTAACCTCTATTTCGGTTACGAGCCTTAATAGGAACATAACCCTCAGCATCTGCCCCCTCAACAGAAACGGGATTCTTCCCCTTATCAACATCAGGATTGTTACGAGGAGGAGGTGGAGGCTGAGGCACCATAGTCTTAGCCTTTGGGCATCTACGCAACAGGTGACCATATTCATGATAGAGGCGACATCGGAAAGGAAGGGTTTCATAATCCAAATGTTGCACCCAAGAATGGGGACCCACACACATATCTAAAGCATCTGGCAAAGGCTTACTCAAATCAATTTCCACACAAATTCAAGCAAAAGTCATTACTTTCTTACCTAGGGTTTGTGTCGAAGCCCCACCGGCTTCCCAAGCAACGAAGCAAGCATGTGTAGAACATCCTCACGACAGCATTCGATTGGAAATCTAGGCAACCGAACCCACACCGGAACACGATTCAGAAGCTCCTCAGAGGGATTAAATCCTGCATGTCATGGCTTGACGAACAACCCAACCTGGTTGTGAAAATAGGCCCCCCCTCCAAAACCCTATTGCGATCAGCCAAGCAGATAAATGTGACCATGAAGAAATTATTTGCAAGTAGCGTGACCTCCATTTCGCCCTCTGGCTCCCAAGTCCTTCGTGCCCAAGTTTCCAAAAATTTTAGAGACACTCTCATTCCCAAAAATTTGCAGTACAGAGAATGCTTTGAATAATATTCAATATCCTCAGCAATCATCTCAATCGGAATAACCAATTTAGGTCTCTCTTTGCAATGCTCTAGGCATCCGTTAATCTTTGTGATCCAAGATCCACCAGACAAATTTGAGTCCATAGACCCCATATTCAGAGAAAAGAGGGATTTATCAAAAACCCTTGCTCCTTGACTTGGCAATTTCAAGCCCACCGCAGCACGAAAATCCATGTCAGGCGCAGCCCTAGATGGCTCACCTTGAGACATAGCTGCCAAGAGGCCTGGGACAGACATGCACAGGAAAGAGCCGGCCCCAGACACAATAGATCAGAGGAAACCCTCACCAGCAACACCTATTGTAAAACCCACGCTCAACCCAGCACCACGTACAACCCACAACAACAGATCCTCACCCCAACACAAGATCCCAACCACAGAGGAAAAAAAGAGGGCTAGACAAAGACCTACACATAGGAAAAATGGCCAAATACAACTGGGCTGGAGCATCAAAGAACAGCCGCAGCAAAAAGATTAACCCCCCCACAAAACGAAATAGACGCCCACCCCAACCTTCGCACAAACAGAGAAAGAAAACACGAGCTAGGGCTAAAATGCCCTAGCTCGGCTCCTTGCAGTTGCAGACCGAAACTCCATCCAAAAATATCACCTCCGATATCATATTAATTATAAATGATTCAACTTAATAATATTTTTAAATTTATTTATTTTATTGCTAATGCATAAGTTTTGAGATCACTATTTAAAAAATTAGACAGTTTTGAGATCAAATCAGAGATCAAATATTACATCCTCTTGCATTCCTTTTTAAAAATAATTATTTTTAAGGAAACAAAGGATGGACATCTAATTTATAGTATAAATCATAATTTTACCTTCATTACAAAACATTTGAAACTCTTTAATAATTACTAAATTTTTTAATATAAGAAAAATAATGGTATATAGATAAATATAATTTATTCTATATATAAGAAATTTTTATTTTGTATGTTAGATTAGAATTTTATTTTATTTTATTTTTTCATTTGCATTGCTTTATGTTTTAAATCTTCATGCAAATATTTCATAATCAGATAACGCTTAATTTCTTTAAGGAAAAAATCTAGATTTGTCAAGTTTATCTCATTCCATTATATAACACTTATTATTAATTGTTTAATCCATTTGTCTAAGTTTATTTCATTCTATTATTTAACACTTATTATTAATTGTTTAATCTAACCACATGCAACTAGAATTTGTAGTGCATCCATTCACAAACACATACTCTCTAACATATTAACATACATATAGTTTTTTATCGCCATAATCCTTGAACCTCCTTTAGGTGCAAGTGCTAGTAATATTATGAGGGAGTGTATATCTAAATTAGAATTTATCATTTGATTAAACTATCACAAGTAAATGATCCAACCCATCAAAATTATTCAAGGATTGAATTAAGATCAATCATACCAAAAAATTTAAACTTTGATAAATGATAAATACAAAATAAATCATCATTCTCACTATTTAAATACAACTAATTTTCTAAAAGATAGACATAAATTATTCATGGGTCTAAAAGATAGACCGGCCCACGTGAAAAGATAACTCCAACTCCCTACCATATATAAGTGGATTCAAGATAATTTTTCAAAGGGTCTCTTTATGACAAAAGATAGAAAAAATGATTACATACAAATGGGGTTTATTGGTCTTTCAAAGATCATTGAGTGCCACTTCCTCATGCAATAAATCCATATGCTCAACAATCTATTTTTGTTAATTAATGCACAATGGGCTCTAGAGTAATTTTGCTTTTAAAATAAATTTTCCTCTCTATCTCCTTATACCTTTCTCTCTCTCTTCCCTCCTCTTTTTATCCCTACCTCTCCCTCTTTCTCCCTCTCTCCCTATTACAAACATAGCATGGGCCTATTTATAATGGAGCTTGATTATCTTCTTGATTCATAATTTTTATTTTGATCATGTTTGGATCCGTGTAAGCGGATACATAGTTTATTTAGCCCGGAAAGATCCATCCATCTGATCTTTGATCTTTCGGATCTCGATCTGATCCCCGAAGTTTCGATGCTTCCGGATTTATCGATTTTGATGCCGGATTTATCTGATCTGATTTATCCTGATCCAAACGAAGTTCTTCCCTGACTTCGACGTCCGGATCGAGTCTGATCTGATCGTTCTTCCTCGATTATTTCTTTGATCGAAAACGTCTTTCGATCTGACTTTTCCCCGGATCTCGATTTCGACGCCGACGGATCTGGATGATCTTCTGCCCGGATTCTTTCGGTCGACGACGGAAAGACGACGCCTTTGATCTTTCGACGTCCGGATTTCGACCTGACGCGATCTTCCTTTATCTGATCTGATCGATTCGCATCTCTCTTCTTTATTCTCTCTTGACTTTTGATAATGAGCTTTTAGCGATTTCCGGAGCCTGAAGACATTAGGTCGAAATACTTTTAGTCTAAAACCTTGTGGCAATCGACGCGGTAGGCACATTCTCACCCGAGAGGGTTTTGGCTGAAACCCTCTCAGCCGAAAACATCTGGCCAAAAACATGGAAAAAGTGAGCATATCAAGTATTTGTGGTTGGAAATATCAAGACATTTTCGGTCGAGAGAGTTTCGGCCGAAACTTGCTCGGCCGAAACCCTCTCGATCGAGAATGTCTAGTTGGCATCCTACATGGCAGCCAACTCATCATTTTTCAGAATTTTCTGAAACATTCAACTTTGGCAGAGTATTTCTCTAGTCAGAATGATCTTTCTGCAAAAAAAAAATACCCTTTTTTAGAGCTCGGAGTGAATAATCCAAATATATATTTTTTTTAATATTTTGATTAGTTTTAATATATGTTATTTTTAAAATAATGCAAGTAGGTTTTAAAAATAAAAAAAAGGTTGATTACAAATTTAAAAAAAAAAGATAGTAAAACTTATTAAAAAAATTTAAATCTTGAGTATGGGGCACACAAGAGGAGAGCCCTCTGTAAGGTATTTTATTTTTGAAAAAATAATTAAAAAATTGAAAATAGTTGATACTGCGGAACCTGGGCTTTCAAATTGACATAAAGTTTGACTTTAAATGTTATTATGAGAAAAATATACATCCAACTTGAATTTTTTTTCCATGCACAAGATATTGAAGTTACCTATTTGGAGAAAAAAAAAAAAGGGAGAAAATGAAGTTTTTTTCAATTTGTTTCTTAACGGTCTGTGAAGTCACTCTTTTCTAAAATTTTCAACATTCCAAAATTTGTCCTTAAATTGATAAAAACATAATGAAAACAATTTTTTTTTAAATTTAAAAATTACAGGAATAAACTACATCAAAAGTTCTACATTTAATTAGTTTACACCATTTTGAATTAAAACATAAAGACCAATTTCTTTTATGTGGTCAAAAGTTTTAAAAAAAAAAAATTTTGTTGTTGGCTCCATTCCCTTTTATAAAAAGTGTGACACTGTGTTTGTGTTTCTACATATATATATATATATATATATATATATATATATATATATATATATATATATATATATATATATATATATATATATATATATATATATATATATATATATATATATATATATATATATATATATATCTTCCTCTCTCATTCTCTCCCTCTCTATATATTTATCTCTTTCATCTTTGTCTATCCCTCTCTCCTCTCTCTCTTTATATCTCCCTCTCCCCAGTATCCTTCTCCTTCTTCTCCATCTCCATTTTCATCTCTATCTCTATCTCCCTCTACTTCATATCCCTATCCCTCTCCTTCTACATCTTTATCTCTATCTCTATCTCTATCTCTATCTCCTTGCCCCTCTCTCTCACACTCTTCCCCTCTCTATCTCTCCCTCTTTCTATCCATCTTTCTCCCTCTCTCTCTAGTGCAAACAAAACATGAGCCTATTGGTAATGGATTATGATTATCTTCATGATTTAGAGGTTTTCAATTTGTTTTTGGATCTTCGTAAGTGGATGCATAGTTGATTTGAAGCTATCACATCTCCATTAAGACTTATGTTCCACAAACAACATCATTTGCTAAATTGTTTTCCAATTGAAATTATTTACTACACAAATGTATGCAAAAAATAGACCAAATTTTCCCTTAATTGACCTTCCACACCTCTTTGACATACCCATTGCACAACAAGGTGTGATTTCTAGTTTTATAAGTGATATGTTCATGGATAAAAATTAGGTCATGATCTTATCTTAGCATGTCCCTATCAAAATTCATCTCCAAAAATTAATTTTAATTTATAGATCTCCTATTGTCATTTTGATTCAAAATTGAGGGAGTGGAATTGACCCAAGATCGAAGTCACTTCTACACACGTAGATCTAAATCTTAAACTATGAATCTCAAATTTTAAATTAAACCTGACCAACTTTTTTATACTATTTTTTTATGAGTTAACTTGGTGATGAGGTCTTGTAGTGATTTTAGTTACTCACCATTCAATTCTTATCATTCATCAATCCAGGCGATGTCCAAGGCAATATGCAATATGGTCTTGCATATTGAAGGCAATAAATTAAACACATTGTTAAAATCAAACTCAAAATATATGTCTCTTTTTCTTATATTTAAGCCCACTTTGATATAGAGTGTTTTTATGGTATAGAAATTTTATAAGTGGCATATTCTTGGATAAAAATTAGTTCATAATCCTATCTTAGCCTATTCCATTCAAGATTCATCCCAAGAAACCAATTTTAATCTTTAGATATCCCATTCTTTATCTCAATTCAAATCCACAAGTGTGGAATTGATCCGAGTCACTTTCGCACATGCAAATCTAAACCTCAAACTTTTAAATCTCAAAATATAAATTAAATATTACCAACTTCTTCCTACTAACCATTATGAGCTAACTTAATGTACAGTTGTGTGGATTTGTCTGTTGTGTTGTTATATTTTAAGGGCATTCCATATCCATGTCAAATCAAAAAATAAAACCCTAAAAGAGCATGTTGGCTCCTAGAGTCGTGGATTCTCAAATATATGAAGATAAATTATGCTTAAGCATTAGGTGTATCCAGCTTATGGAAAATAATTTACAACTTATGATCAAGTTGGGATAACAATGCTCCACTTTACAAGGATGGATATCTCCTAGTTTAGGTTATGCTAGGCCTAGGGAGTGTTCCCTAAGGTGTTTCTCTTCAAATAACTAAATAGAAATGGTGATGGAATAGACCTTAAGATGAACCATACTTGAATCATAAGCAATTCCTATTTGTCTGTCACTAGGTATCTATGTGTCAATTTATCGAGAACAAATATTTCACACCTCTATAAGCATGATATGTGACTTATGTAGAGATTATGTATGTTATCTTCTTAACCCATTAATATTTTCAATGTTAGTCTTCACTTCATACATGGATAAAGTATAAACAACAATACATATGTCACTATGAAAAATATGTGTGAAGCACACAAATGTTTTTTTTTTAGACAATGAGATCATGTTTTCCAAACAATTAACTACTATTTTTTATGTTATTAAGGACTTTTATTATTTTTAAATGCAATGGGATTATAGTATGTTGACCATATAGCATATGGGTGTCTTTATCTTGTATGTGCAAAAAAGTCTAGTTTCCAAGACCAAAGAATAATATATGAGCAAATTGGAAGATGACAACGTAAAGACAATGAGAAGGACTATACTCCACAACCTTACACTTAAATAGAATCTATACATATATATCACAAGTAGATAATTTTGTAGAGTAACCAGCTGAGTATACCTTAATAATCCATAAAAAAAATTGCAAACTTCCTATCTAGCTTTGATAGGATGCCCTGCAAAATCCTTTCCAAGGAATTTTACAGCCTTCTAGTTAAAAACCAATCAAAGACAATGTCCAAACTAGCAAATATGACCAAGAGGGTCAATGTGGCCATCAAAAGAATAAAAAAGATTATGGAGAAATTCAAATAGTTACAAAGTGTATATTATATTCATTCCTTGATGGGATACAATGGTAATGAAACACTTAGTGAAAATTAGACATTCACATTTAATACCCAAGTTTTTAACTTATTACAAGACACTAAGACAAACATTTGCAACTTTTCTCCTTTCTCAATGATGCAACCAGACCAAAAACCAACCATTTCTCCTTTGCCAACAATAAATATATAACATTTTTATATCATGGATCTTAGAGGGAGATTTAAATTTATGTCAAATCATCTTTGGGTTGACCACATGGCCCGTACAACACACTATCAAAATATTGATGCCCTAAAGGGGAGAAATTTTCCTAGCATGACACAAAATTTGCATTATGAGGATACTTGGGCCTTGCCCTCATAACTACAAGATGAGTAATAATTCCCAACAATGTATAGAACTATGAAACCACATGAGAAATCACTAGGAGCATAACCATCTATCAAATCCAAGCTTTAACGCACCACTAGATTGATGGAGATCAAAATAAATAAATAAATCCTTGTCATGAACACACACAATATTCAAGACAAATATTTGAACCATACCCTATAATTACAAATCCACTTGATGACCTTCAAGGAAGAAAGGTTGAACCATTAAATGGTGAAGAGAGTATTAATCACCTATAAAGTTAAACATAAAGCAAATTGTCAAAGATTGAGAACATGGAGAAGAACCTTGTAGGTGAGATGAATAGTGTTTGGTAAGTAGGTAAACCTTTTGAAAATAATTTGAATATACTCCACATGGAAATGGGGTAGGTAGGATGGTGAACAGAAAATAAGGCACAACTTGTACACACATAAGGATGAGGTGATGCAAAGGCCATGGATAAATAAAATTTCAAGGAACCACAAAAACCATCACTAACATGTCACTACAAGAATGCACCAACCTAGCTCAAAGTCATTCATGATAATAACAATAGTTGTGGTCATAGCATAAGAGACCAAGAACCACATCAACCACCATAGCTTCATGAAAAAATGACCTTGAGCTGAGAATTAACCCTCACGGATAAGGAATACATCATTATCAACATAACACTTCTTCAATAATGAGAGTGTGTCTCTATAATGACAATAAAAAAATCACGCTACATTCAATGACAACTTCATCTCTACCAACATAGACAATACTTGATGTCACATAAGTACACCATAGAGTATGTCCACAAAGATATATCACATGTGAATTTTTAAGAACATGACCATTATAACACCACAAGAAAATCAAGGAAAATCAACTCCACTACTACCATGAAGACCATTAGAGCAAGGGAGGCTACCAAGATATAGAACATATTCATAATAACATATGCAACCATCACAACCTAGTGCAACTCAACAATTGAGAATCCACGGGATTGTTAATTGTTGCAGCAAGTTCACTTCTCCGTTTTTAAAAGTTCACATAAATGGAGAACACAAGAAATATGAAATCTAAAATATTATTCATTCCAGAATGCTTGCAACAATAATTTCCTACAAAATCTTCCACATTCTCCCAACTATGTCAATCCAACAACACCAACCTACAAGCAAACAAAAATAAACTTCATATTCTCTAGAAAACACCTACAGGCAAACAAAAATCAAATCACTGCTCTCTATGAGCTATAACACACTTCAATTGACATCAAATCCTCTCCTCTCCAAAACAATCTCCATTTTCACACCTTTTATGCATCTATTTTCCTGTCCAAAAGCTTCTTTTCGTATTGTAGCAAAACAATCTCACTTTTTGCCTATCACTGCTCCCTCGTTAGCATGAATTTACTATAATGGTTTTTGGGTTTTATGCTGCTCCTTCCCAAAATTTTAGATTTTTTTTTAATTTCTCAATTTCATTGAGAAATGAGAAAGTTATGGGCATTTTACCGAGACTGGTTCTCACAGTTACAACTTCAGACAATCTCCCTCTCCCCCAGATGCTAGTCAAACTTCTAGAATGCTCATTACTCCTTCCTAGGTGTGGGTTTCCTCTTCTTGGCATGTGCATTCAATGTGCAATTCAAAATTACATTATGACTCTCCAACATGTTTGCAAATGAAATGGTTTGTGATAAATAGCTCAAAATGAATGACTCTTAGCCCCGATAGCACCGGTAACAATCCGCTAACAACTCTGAAAAGACCACAATTGCATTTGTGGCTTTTCTCTGAAATTTATCGAGGTGCAGCTCCCTCACAAGATTTTCAATGAATTTACTCTAAACTAATGAACATGGATATTCTTTTGACCAGAAAGTAGAAAAGGCAACTGATGCCAGTTTATAAATATGAAACTAGCATGGAAAGCATTCATCACAACCATAAGAAATCAACACAAAGATTTAAAGCCTATGACTATCTAATCAAAAGAAAATAGATTACATTGTAATAAATGAACACCATACAACTTATCTCACAAAGAAGACATAGTTATATCACACATGTAATGCAAAGATCAACGTACTAAGCATCACATTAAATTCATAACACAAAGATCATGAATTATTATAGTATGAAATAAATGACTAAAATCCCTCTTGATAACACCACCAGGTGTATATCTGAAGAACCCTTATCTATCTCTCTATTTTCAAATATATAGAGAACCAACCCCACTAAACAATCACCAAAGTCGTTGGCGGTCTTCTTGTTTTTGCCACTATTTTCTTAAAAATTGCTAAAATCAATCAGAATAATTAATTTGGCAAATGAATGGACATTGGACAATAAAAACCAATCTTGATCTCACCAACAGTTGCCAAATGACCTTTCACACAATCAAATAATTAATGCAACATTAAGGGAATATCAAATGATAGAACATGTATGTTGTTTGATGGGAAAATGTAATTTAAACCAGCTCGAATCAGCCATAAATTGGGACCAAGTTGTCATCTCATCAAACTTAGGAGAAAGCACCCATGTCTAACTAGCCTTCTATAAATTCAGCTAGTGTCACCACCTTTAATCATTTAACATCTAACATGGTGAGCTCTCAAAGTGACAATAATTCTGCAAATGACTACATTGTCTTGGAAGAGATCGAATGTAGTCCACTATTTAGGCATATGTCAAATTAGTTGAAAGAGGTCTTCATGATGTAGAGCGAGGTAGAAGAAGAGGTGCTCCATAGCATCCTAGGTGAAGCATTTTTTATCCAAGCCCACGTACACAATACTACTATGCTGGAACATTTCATGTACACGGTCATCAGGACCTTTGGCCGTTGTGACTAGGGTGTGAAAGTGTTGGAGCGCCTGGTAAGGCCTGAATTCCATCATCGCGTCAATGTGGCTATCACTGGGCTTAGTCACTATCCTCGGAGTGGACTGATAGCTGACGCCATCTGCATAGTGTCAGACCTTCAAGATGAGACATTGGAGGAAGTTGTGGCTCTTTTGCGTGCAAGAATCGTAAGAAATGATATGGGGCTCTACGCGCAATTCCTTCATTCACATGAGAACCTATTGTCAACTGCTCAAGTTGAACACCTCCAGATTGTGGTTGAGGGCATTCGAGTCCTGATGTTTTCCCTATGTGTTTGAATGAAGATGTCCTTTTTTTGTCTTTTGTCACCAATAAGAATTTTTCTAGTCAAATTAGACAAGTTTTTAGTGCCAATGTAATGTAAAAACATGCATATATATAAATAAAATATTCCTTTTGGTATCCCTATGTTTTTGTATGCATGGCCTCATTTGTTTATGTTCATATCGTATTTGAAAATGTTAGTTTCTTCTCTGCATAATGCATTGTTTATGTGTATTAAACTCATTGTTACTTCATCAATCACTGAAAAGCTTCTAGGCGATGAAACAGGTAGTTCGCATAACTTAACAAAACACCGCTTAGGTTCCAAATAGCTTAAAGAATATAACTCACAAACATAACTTGCGGGGAAAGCTATCAGGTAACTCCTGACACATAACAACTTCTTACGTGGGTTATTCACACACACATACCCACTTTCAATGGAACGGTAAGTTTGAATAATTAAAGTCACAAAACGCTGCTCAGCCAAAGATGCAACAAAACAGGCGGTAAAATGAGAGGTTTGAGGAACAAATGAAAACCCCGCCTAAGTTCAAAAAGTGCAACAAGACCCCACCCGAACACGAATTTAAGTAAAATGACTAAGGCAAAAAGGTAAGATAACCCAAAGAAAAGGGGGGCTCATGTTTACGAGTAACAGTGGCTCTGATTGGGGACAAGGACTGAAAAGGATGCAGAGAACCCAACATGTAAGATCAGTCCTTATCCATTGGGCATGGAGTCAAACGAGAAGGATACCAAACCAAACAACAAGCCAAAAATGGACACACCAAAATTGTAATTATTTACAAGGCAGGACCAACCTGTTAGAAAAGGAAAGGAAAAGTAACAATCATACAAACCCATTCACCAGTTGGAAGAAGAATAACCCTTTTCTAAAAAGGCCCACCTTCCCGTACAGTCTCTGAAGTAAATCTAGAAATATTGACATCCCAGCATTGAAATGGACAAAAATGTAACTGTAGTCAAATGATTTCCCAAAAAGCCACTCCTCATTAAATATTTCATCATGTTGCCATCCTGTTGGCACTAGACCATCCTTCAATAGCCAATTTCCATGGTCAAGACTTGCCAATCTAGGTAGGCCTAATTCTGGCATAAAATTCTGAGTCCAAAATTCTCCTCCATCATTACATCCCTCAAGCATCCCTCCATCCTTTGAAGAGTCACTATAGGAAATGATATTGTCCTTAACTTCATTACACTTCTCCTCAATCAAATCACTTTCATGCGAAATGATTACCTTAGAGAAAACAATAACTAATTCACTTTCGACCTCTGGACGTGCATCAGTCTGGAAATTCTCACCTTCTCGCAATACATAATTAGCAGTTTTCCCATTGTTCCCTTGATTGTGACCATCTTCAACCGTTGATAAAAAATTTTCATCATTAGACATAGATTGATTATCAACTAAATTTGTGAAGAGAGGATTATCATATATTTTGAATTCATCAAAATTGAGGAGAGGGTTAGGATAAATTGACCATTTTTCTTCCTCTTGTGAAGTACCACATTCAAGACCTCCATTTTCTTCCAGATGAAAACATGTCTTCTCATTCATTGCTTCTTCAAAGGAGAAAACTTCGTAGTCAGGAGTAGGAAAGGAATTTGACACTGGGTCCTTTGAATTAGCCTCATAAGAGAAGGACTTATCTTCAAAAAGAGGAGAAACAATTAGTGTCTTCTTCTACGGCTCATCATCTTCATCGTCACTAGATGAACTAGGATCACTTTCAACCTTAAATGAGGTATAAAAATTGAAGGCTTGCTCATTGTAATGTTGATTTCATTTCTCATTAGCATGTTGTATGCTATCAAAAATTGTTAGATTAATATTTTCAGCAGTCGGGTGAGGTAATTATGCTTCTTCACAGCTTTTAACCTAGAACTCAGAGGATAACTTGCAACTAGATTCAAGCTTCATACTTGCACCTAGTTTCCATTTTCCCATGGCTATAAAATCATCCTCAACATTTATTGCTTCTGATTGAGCTCTCTCAATTCCTTGAACTTTGTCTCTTTTGAGGATTAATTGAATGTCAGGTTTTAGAGCAGAAATAAATATGTGAAATTGGACCTCCTCACTAGGTCTTTCTAGAACAAGAATTCATTGAAGAGACCAATTGAAACAGTATATAAAATCCCTCATTATTTCAACTTTATTCTTCATGATTTGAAAGAAAATTCGCAAGGTGGCTGCAATGTTGATTGGGATTTTATAGCGTTGGAGGAACTTTGTTTTAAGGACTTTCCATCTCGTAATGCTTCCTTTTTCAAGTCCTTTGTACTATTTCTCTGCTTTTCAATTAAACTATCAATGAAGATTCTTACAAACACATCTTCCTCTTGAATTCCCAAAATTCCACTTACTGCAGTCATAGCCAGGATGTGTTCTTTTGGGTCTTGTTCATTTTGACTAGAAAATTTAGGAAACCATTTATGGGAACCATGGGGTAAGTCATGGTATTGTGACAAGGCAAGAGGGCCAACTTGATTACATCAAAGATTCAAGGCCATAGATGATTAGAGTCACCAACTCACAAGGGAGTAAAGATTGGGAAAGAGAAATATTTGGGTTAATTTCTAGGTGGTGGACGAGCTGGAGGTGGATTCCTAGGTTGATGTTGGGGTGGGTCCCATGGATGTTGGAACGACTGATTAGGCTAACGATCAAGATGATAAGGAGGGTTGTCGTAGTACACAAATATCAACTTCGGGGGACGTTCAACCACAGGTGCAGGTGGACGTTGGGCCAACTCTTCCTCTTCCTCCAAGGCAAGATTCACTCGCATGTAATCTGTTGTGTTCCTCCTGTATCTCCAAGAAAGTGTATTTAATTGTGAAATGATGTCTTCTTGTTCTACTCTCACCCAATCTAAATATGGCTGCAAAACAGGAAATACATTATTACGAGGAAATACTATCTCATCGCATAATGCGACAGATGTTGTTAGACTTTTCAATCAATTCAATTTCAATTTTCCCTAGCGGAGTCACCAAAAATCTATTAGCGAATGAAATGGATCATGATAAATAGCTCAAAATGAATGACTCTCAGCCCCAATAGCACTGGTAACAATCTGCTAATAGCTCTGAAAAGACCACAATTGCATTTGTGGATTTTCTCTAAATTTTGTCGAGGTACAACTCTCTCACAAGATTTTCAATGAATTTACTCTAAACTAATGAACATGAGTATTCTTTTGACCAAAAACTAGAAAAGGCAACTAACGCCAGTTCATAAATATGAAACTAGTGTGGAAAGCATTCATCACAAACATAAGCGATCAACACAAAGATTTAAAGCCTATGACTATCTAATCAAAAGAAATAAGATCACACTGTAATAAATGAACACCATCCAACTTATCTCACAAAGAAGACATAACTAGATTACACACATAATGCAAAGATCAGCATACTAAGCATCACATTAAATTCATAACACAAAGATCATGAACTATTACAGTATGAAATAAATGACTAAAATCCCTCTCGATAACACCACCAGGTGTATATTTGAAGAACCCTTATCTATCTCTCTATTTTAAAATATATGGTGAACCAACCCCACTGAACGGTCGCCAAAGTTGTTACTAAATTTGGTGGTCTTCTTGTTTTTACCACCGTTTTCTTAAAAATTGTTAAAATCAATTAGAATAATTAATCTAGCAAATGAATAGACATCGGGAAAGAAAAACCGATCTTGATCTCACCAATAGCCACCGAATGACCTTTCACACAATCAAATATTAATGCAACATCAAGGGAATATCAAATGATAGCACATGCATGTTGTTTGATGGGAAAATGTCATTTAAACCATCTCAAATCAGCCATAAATTGGGACCAAGTTGCCATCTCATCAAACTTAGGAGAAAGCACCCATGTCTAACCAACCTTCTATAAATTCAGCTAGTGTCACCACCTTTAATCATTCAACAACATCTAACATGGCAAGCTCTCAGAGTGATGGTAATTCTGCAAATGACTACATTGTCTTGAAAGAGATCAAATGCAGTCCATTGTTCAGGCATATGTCAGATTAGCTGAAAGAGGTATTTGTGATGTAGAGCGAGGTAGAAGAAGAGGTGCTTCACAGCATCCTAGGAAAAGCATTTTTGAGCCAATCCCATGTACACAATACTACTATGTTGGAATGCTTCAAGTACACGGTCGTCAAGACCTCTGGCCGTCGTGACTGGGGTGTGAAAGCATTGGAGCGCATGGTAAGGCTTGAATTCCATCATCGTGTCAATGTGGCTATCACTAGGCTCAATCACTATCCTTGGAGTGGACTGATAGCTAACACCATCTGCATAGCATCAACCCTTCAGGATGAGACATTGGAGGAAGCTATGGCTCTTCCACGTGCAGGAATCATAAGAAATGATATGGGGCTCTTCGTACAATTCCTTTAGTCGCATGAGAACCCATTGTCACCTACTCAAGTTGAATGCCTCTAGACTGTGGTTGAGGGCATCTGAGTCCTGATGTTCGCCTTGTGTACCTAAATGAAGATTTCCTTTTTTTGTATTTTGTCTCTAATATGAACTTTTGTAGTCGAATCAAACAATTTTGTAGTGCCAATGCAATGTAAAAACGTGCATATATATAAATAAAATATTCCTTTTGGTCTCACTGTGTTTTTGTATGCATGGCCTCATTTGTTTTTGTTCATATCATATCTGAAAATGTTAGTTTCTTCTATGCATAATGCATTGGTTATGTGAGTTAAACTCACTGTTACTCCATCAATCATTGAAAAGCTTTTGGGCAGTGAAATAGGTAGTTCTCATAACTTAACAAAACACCGCTTAGGTTCCAAATGGCTTAAAGAATACTGCTCACAAACATAACTTGCGGGGAAAGCTATCGAGTAACTCCTGACACATAACATCTTCTTATGCAAGTTATTCACACACATACCCACTTTCAAAGGAACAATAAGTTTGAATAAAGTCACAAAACATCGCTCAACCAAAGATACAAAAAAACAGGTGGTAAAATGAGAGGTTTGAGGAACAAACAAAAACCCCACTTAAGTTCAAAAATTGCAACAAGACGCTGCCCGAACATGAATTTAAGTAAAATGACTAAGGCAAAAAGGTAAGATAACCCAAAGAAAAGGGGGGTCAAGTTTATGAGTAACACAACGCTCTCTCTTCACTCTCCCTAATGCCTTGCATTCCAATCTTGCAACAAAATATAAATTCAAATTTTCAAAGTGGAGTTATAGAGCATATTAATTTCCCACTCCAAGATTGAGCGTGGGATATGCCTTATTGGAAAATTAACATCTTTCTACAATTTTAAAACAATTTTTTAAAAAAGAATCAATTAAACAATTTGGTTTTCCCACAATTTGTCACCAAATTCTACTATGTTGGAGGAGTTGAGAATCTCAATAATTTGTGCCTACAACAAAAAATCAAAACAAAACACAAGCTTTAAAATTTAAAATCTTTTTCGTTGTGTAGGATTGATTGTACACCGAGATGCTCCTACATCACAACCCAAGAGAAAACATCATAGATAGAAGGACCCAACATAAGGAAGACAAATGAGAGGAACACCACAACATAAGACAAGACTTTGTAACATAATGGAAGTAACCAAGGGTAGAAAAATAATTCTCCAGATAGCACTATAAGACAGGGATAACACTTTTTTATAATTTTAAATGACAAAATACAATAAAATAACACCTAAGAAACATATCTATGTAACTAAAAGATACTACAACAAATATAGAAACCAAGTTTAGTTATAAACTTATATGCAGCCCAACATTGGATCTAGCCCGAGACGTTTATCCCAAGTAGATACAATGAGAACCCTAGCCAAATATTTGGGAGAAAACCATAAAACAATCTTGCTACAACAAGACCAAGACAAAACTAACTAACATGAAGCAACACAATAAAAATATAATAACACAAAACACACAATTCACCATAATCAACAAGAATCATAGTTACACAAAGACACCACAAGAATAATAATATATGCAAACATATAAATTACCTCACCAATCAAGAGAAATAGTACTTGAGATAATAAATATGGACTAGCAATACCATGGGATATCCATATAAATTCCTACAATAGAATGTGCCTTTCCCACATTTACTTATAATTTTATATGGTCCAACCCCTAAGATATCAACCTTTCCATATTTTCTCCTATTATCTAATCTTGTATTTCACATGAGGATTATGTCTTCTACCTAGAAACATATATGTGTTGCCTTCTTATAAAAAATATGCTTCATATTATTTTTTAGAAATCAATTTTTAACATGTGCAACTCTTCTATTATCATCCATCCTTGTAAGTTTGTTCAATCATTGAGATTTAGAATCATTTTCATAGCCTTCAATCTCTTGCATCAATTTGTTAACCAAAAACTCAAGGTTGACAAACATCTTGGCCTCCACTCCATAGACTAGCTCATGTGGACTTCTTTCAATAACTTTTTTGTATGTAATTTTGCTAGCCCAAAGAGTAAACTTGAATATATCATTTCGCATCTTCTTATTTTTCACTATTTTTCTCTTGATGATATTCATAATGATCTTATTTTTGAATATTACTAAACTTGAACATTACTTCGGGGATGATATGGGGATGAGAAAGTAAAATTTATCCCATAATTGGAACCAAATATGAGAGCTCATGAGATCTACAATACATTACATTATAAACCATCATCGTTGTGGACACACCAAACCTTGTGATCAAGTTGATTAATAAGAAATAAAAATAATTTTTATCTTGCATTTTTAGTAGGGATTTGTGTTAAAATTTATAATGAACAATAAATCTACCTAAGACCAAATGCCTACAAGCTAATCACAAAACCAAGAAAATAAATAAAGAATTTTTGTATTCAGCACTATAGAGACAAGTTCCACAAATTAACATATATTTATATATAGGCATTTTGTATGCATGAATCAATAAGATGACATGCATAAGAGGTATGACTTAATTCTCAATCACTCTCAATCAAGGCGTGAGGTAACTTGGCCTAATTGAGACAAAGGTGGCCCTGATTAAAATAAAGGTGGCATCTACCTACCGTTAATCGAGGATTGATGAGGTAGTGGTGGTACTTGTGTACCTCGAGTCAATGTGTACACATGTGTCATTAGACTTAGGTGAGAATAATTAAACATCCTAATGATCTTAAATAAACCTTATTCAATAGTTACAATATCACACTTAAGATATATACATCCAAGGTGAATAATATATTACATCAATAATTTGGTAAAATAATCAATGGGCACAAGAATTCATTTATATGGTCTATTATTTGAAGTATTCATGATTTTCCCTATGAAATAAATGCCCTATTGCTAAAAGGAGTTCTCAACTAAAACATGTGTAAGGGGAAGAGCACTTGTAAACATCATCTTTCCTAAAAGTATTTGACTAGTGTCACACCATTTCACTATCTTGGCCATATCCTTAATTTTATTCACAATATCCTACCCTCAAAATCTTGTGCATGATAATTTTTTCCATAAAGTGTCCAACATAAACTCCTTGGTGACATTCATTCACAACCCTACTCAACTATTCATAATTGAAGCATTTGAGTAGCAGTTTGATGGGCTTAATTTATGGCTAGTTTTCCTTCATTAGTTTATGTTTTTATCATTTCAATCTGCCAAGTTTTATAGACATTCCTAATACTTCATGCATCTTTTATATACCTTTCATGCACTTTGACAAACTTAAGTATGTGGAAATACAAATATGATATGTTGACATATGTATGTGTGAATGTATGAATGTTCATGAGATTTAGTATAATTCTATGCTTAAATTATGATTGTTAATGATGTGTATGCCCTAGGGATGAAACTAACATTTTGTAGCTAGGACTCTAACCCGCAACAACTACACACGTAGATCTAAATCTTAAACTTTGAGTCTCAAAATCTAAATTAAACCTGACCAACTTCTTCATACTAATTGTTATGAGAACTTTTGATGATGAGGTCATTGTAGTGATTTTAGTTGTACTCGCCATTTAATTCTTATCAATCATCAACCGAGGCAATGTCCAAGGCAATCTGCAATATGGTCGTGAGTATTGAAGGCAAAAAATTTATCCTAATGGGATCTACTTTACTTTAAGGTCTACTAAACTAGAAATCAAACATGTTCTATGAAAGTACCGAATGAAACACATACTACTAAAAATAAAAAATGCTAAAAATAAATGCATTGAAACTGAAAATATATATGCCTCTCTTTTTATATTTGGGCCCACTTTGATTAGAATTTTTTTATGTTATAACAATTTTATAAGTGGCATATTCTTCGATAAAAATTAGTTCATAATCTTATCTTAGCCTACTCCATTCAAAACTCATCCCTAGAAACCAATATTAGTCTATAGATATCCCATTTGTCATCTCAATTCAAATCCACAAGTGTGGAAATGACCCAAGTCACTTTCACACATGTAGATATAAACCTCAAACTTTTAAATTTTAAAATCCAAATTAAAGCTTGCCAACTTCTTCCTACTAACCATTATGAGCTCACTTAATGCACATTTGTGTGGATTTGTGTGTTGTGTTGTTATATTTAAGGACATTCCATATCAATGTCAAATCAAAAAATAAAACCCTAGAAGAGCATGTTGGTTCCTAGAGTTGTGGATTTGCCAATCTGTAAAGATAAACTATGCTTAAGCAATAGGTGTATCTGACTTATGACAAAAAAATTACAAGTTATGATCAAGTTGGGACAACAATTCACTACTTGACAAAGATGGATAACTCCTAGTTTAGGTTATGCTAGGCCTAGGGAGTGTTCCCTAAGGTGTTTCTCTTTAAATAACTAAAGATAAATGGTGATGGAATAGACCTTAAGATGAACCATACCTAATGTATAAGCAACTCTTATTTGACTATCACTAGGTAAATAGATATGTGTTAGTTTATTGAGAACAAGGATTTGACACCTCTATAAGCATGATATGTAAACTATGTAGGGACTATCTATGCTATCTTCTTAACCCATTAAGATTTTTAATGTTATTCTCGACTTCATACATGGATACAATATAAACAACAATGCATATGTCACTATATGAAAAATATGTATGAAGCACACAAATGTTATTTTATTGAGACAATGAGATCATGTTATCCAAACAATTAACTACTATTATTGGTGTTATTAAGAACTTTTATTATTTGTAAATGCAGTGAGATTATAGTATGTTGAACATATAGCATATGGGTGCCTTTATCTTGTATGTATAAAAAAGTCTAGATTCCAAGACCAAAGAACAATATAGGAGCAAGTTGAAATATGTCAACTTAAAGATGATGACAAGGACTATACTTCACAACCTTACACTTAAGATAGAATCTATACATATATATCACAAGTAGATAATTTTGTAGAGTAACTAGCTAAGTATACCTTAATAATACATAATCAAACTTTCAAGCTTCCTATGTAGCTTTGATAGGATGCCTTGAAAAATCATTTCCAAGGAATTTTACAACCTTCTAGTTAAAAAACCAATCAAATACAATGTCCAGATCAACAAATGTGACCAAGAGGATCAATGTGACCATCAAAAGAATAGAAAATTTTCCTAGAGAAATTCAAATAGTTACAAAGTGCACATTATATTCATTCCTCAATGGGATACAATGGTAATGAAACACTTATATAGTTAACATTAGAAACTCACATTTAATACCAAGTTCTTAACTTATTACAAGACACTAAGACAAACATCTACAACTTTTCTCCTTTCTCAATGATGCAACCATGCCAATAACCAACTATTTTTCCTTTTCCAATAATAAACATTTAAAAATTTAAATCATGGATCTTAAAGGGAGATTCAAATTTATGTCAAATCATCTTTTGGTTGCCCACATGGCTCATACAACACACTTGTAGACATGTAAAAATGCATAGCGCATATCACGCATCCTAAAATTGCATTTTTCCATCATTCTTATCATTTCCATTATCATTAGTGCATTTATCATCATTTCATTTCATTTGCATTATTAATCCCCTTTTAACATCATTTAATATCATTTTCATCATTTAACATTAAATTCCTTTATTAATTAAATAATCTTGAATTGTTTAATTAATTAATAATTTCATTTATTAATTATCCCTTCCATCTCCCTAGTTGAATAATTTTTTAAAATTATTTAATTAGGTTCATTTAATATTTCTTCTAATATCGTATAATTAAATAATGTTTAATTATTTAATTATCCCACCTTGAATTCTCATCCCATTCAATAGAATATTATTTTTCAAAAAGAGCATATTCTCACCCTCCATAATTAAATAAATTCTAATTATTTAATTCTTCTAATTTCCCTCCACAAAGCATATTCTTAAGGAATAGTTTTTTTCAATTTTTTTTTGTATCAAGCATTCTTAGCCCTTCATCTTGAGATCTAGTTTCCACCCTCGATCATGAAATATCCTAACCATTTTCCTACCAATGTGGGGCTATTTTGAGTTCTAACTAATCTCATCCCCCCATCTTCCTTGATTCACTCTCCTGTGTGGGTGTTAAGATGCAATCTTGACCCTTCTTTGTGGGAATTGAAACTCAATCTCAACCCTTCATTTAATTTTTGAAAATCTATTAAATCATCCTCATTCTTCTATTTTCATCACCTAGAAACTTAGAATTTTCATAATGAGATCATGCCATTTTGTGAGTTGAGAGCATTTGAGAGCATTTATCATATCATCTTGTCATCTAGGTCATCATAATCTTGAGCTTTTCCGAGAATCATGGAAGCTAAGTGTTGAGCAATCCAACACCCATCACCAATCATCTCCTTCAAAATGGGATGCAAGGTTTGTGTTCACGTTATGATTTCAATTATTTAGATTGGTTTATGCTAACATTTTATGTTTGATTTCACAACTTGGATTGCATTCTATCTCATTTGGTAAGTGGGTTTGAGCATTTCTTGTTTTGGGTCTTTTAGATTGGTTTATGCTAACATTTTATGTTTGATTTCACAGCTTGGTTGCATTCTATCTCATTTGGTAAGTGGGTTTGAGCATTTCTTGTTTTGGGTCTTTTAGATTTCTAACCCTTTTGAAGAATTCTTGTTTTGTTTGAGCAATTCCACTTTCCCCCTTACATTCTTGGCACACCCAGTGGGACCCACGTCCCTGAATTTGACATTTCTTGTGAGTTTTAATTGATTTATAGATTTCTAGAATGCATTTCATTTTTACAGACTTGTCACAGTCGTGCACAGGATTTGTTAGTATTTAGGCAGATTGGAGCAATAAACATTAACAATTATATGAAGATTAAATAAGCTAGAAATAACAATGAAGAATAACACAAAAGATACGAACACATAATTTAACATGGTTCACCCAATATGGGCCACATCCACAAAAACTCATTCATCCAATGATTTTATTATCCAATGCAAAACATATTACAATCTCCAGAACACCATGCCGCAACATACATCCCAGCCACTTATAACAAGATTTTTGGAACCTTCTAGAATTAGGGTTTTACAAAGTCTTTTTTCATTTGTCGGTTAAAAAATTAACTACTAACCCCTTGACGTGTTAATGGGAAAAAAAAATTGGGGGTTGCACCCTCGAA
>VDFB02366810.1:0-116198 GCA_007258455.2 Sequoia sempervirens | reverse complement strand
AGAGCAAAAGCAAGTGAATAGATGAACTCAGAATGATGCTTGAAATGCCCTAAATTCGCCCTTATACCCGCTTGAGCAAAGGTACCTCAACCATTAATGCACAACAAGACATTTCTAACAAGTCTGGGAACCCGAGCCTAGAACGGAATTTTGAAAAATCCCAAGATGTGCGGAAACACGGATTTCGCAGAAATGCAGAAACCGGGGAAATGAGGAAGATCGAGATTTTAGAGCAGACCGGGAAAATCCGCCAGGACCGGAAAATCCCAAAGTTAGGCAGAAACCCAGAATCGGAGAATCCTGCCAGAAATGGACAAGGAACCATGGCCCGGGAAAATCCGCCGGAGCCCGAAAATCCCGGATCCAGGTGAAAACCCGGATTCGTCTTAAAACTCAATTTCAATCAATTCCAACCTCAAGGCAAGGTCAAAGCTAGCAAGACTAACATGTCAAGACCCTAAAATGATAAGTCCCCTAAAACCAAAGGTCAAAGACACCAGAAAAGAGGGTCCCTACTCCAAGTGGGGCATGTGTGCAAAAATTGCACAACAATACACAAAATTTATGGTTAGTTAAAGTTTTTAGGGAAATGTTGACCAAGACCATATGAATGCTAATATTAGCATGTTGACATGGTAGACCTAAGCTAACGTGGTAGGTGATGTGGCATGTCTAGAGGGTGACACGTGGCGATGATATGGTAGTACGATGGCTGAGTTGATCCAATCACAAAGTGACATGTGTCCTCTTATGGGC
Organism: Sequoia sempervirens; assembly: GCA_007258455.2. NCBI lineage: Eukaryota > Viridiplantae > Streptophyta > Pinopsida > Cupressales > Cupressaceae > Sequoia > Sequoia sempervirens. The sequence goes on along the minus strand of VDFB02366810.1, from coordinate 115,442 downwards.
TAATAGAAAGGTACCACGTGGCCCAATGGTTGGGCACCATGTGGAACCCACGTGTCAATCTACAGAGGTTGATTGGTTATTTTGTTCGTTCAAAATTTGGCACAATGGTGAGGAATGAAAATAGGAAGGGGGAGGCGGCGGTTCAAATCGCCAACCTCCCCCCCACTATCTCCACCCTGTATCGTCACACCCACAGATTCTTTGGCGATATAAAGGGGGAAAAGGTTATTTATTCAAGCATAAATGATGGTATGTTGTGAAAGGAGGACTCAGGTTAAACTGAGCGCCCTATATATAAATTATAAAATCTTTTATATCTTAGTGGGCCGATTTAAAAAAAAATATTATAGAAGGCTCAATTTAAGGAGGGCCATCTTTTTAATATTTTTATTTTAAATTAGGAGATAAGGGAATAGCGAGAAAATATTATTGTTACCCCTTAAAAATAATATCAAATTTGATTTAAGGGGGAACTTTGTGCTTGTAAGGGCATTAGGAAAATTTGATAGTGGAATTATTCTTCTCTATACAATCAAGGGCTCTAAGCCAAGTTTATTTGTACTTGAAGGAGGAAGACTTTTAGAATTTCATTATCATCTGAGCAGGCTTGTGGAGGCTCGTAATAGACTAAATTTCCTTGTAAACCACTTTTGAGCTTAATCAAGGATCAATCACTTCATTGGAGAGGGACCCAGAGATGTAGCCATTTGGCGAACTCTGTTATCAATTTGTTGTCTCTTTCCTTCTCTTATTTTTGTGTTTTCCTATTTTCATTATTTAAATCACTTAATGTATTTTAAATAAACTTTGAATTAGTTTCAAGACCTTCAATTACTCATTTACATAAATTAACATTCACTAAGAAACCGTCATGGATCCTAACAAATCAAGTTGGTCTCAGAGCTATGTTTGACTAGTGATTGTAGAAGTGGATGTTAACGTGATCTAGGAGCCGACGATGTGAAGGAACACTTGTAGATTTCAATCCTGAGGTTGGTAAATGGAGAAATTTTCCACCACCAAAGATGGAAGAGACAAAAGCTAGAAATTTTTTTGAGCTTGATGAGACAAGTTTTCAACTAGCCTTTCTAGACATGAAGGCTATGGTGGAAGAGCTCTACTAGGAAAATCAAGAATGGAAGAAGCGTAAAAAAGGAGGATCATTGAATCAAGGAAAGCATGAAGATCAAGAGAACAAAGGGAAAAGAGAAGAAGGTGATGATGAGCATCCAAAAACTCCTCCATCTTCTCCATCTTCTCCTTCTAATTCTACGTCTTCTACTAATCCTTTCAAAAGTGCACATAAGCCTGTAATCAAGTTGGATGTAAAAATTGAGCTACCTAAATATTGTGGAGAGTTAAATTCTAAGAAACTAGATGATTGGGTTCAACAAGTAGAAGTATATTGTAGGATTCAAGGTATCTTAGATGAATCTTCTAAAATCCAATTAGCTACTCATTGGTTGGGAGGAACCGCTCTCACCTGGTGGGAGAGTAAAAATCAAGAAAAAATTGCTCGACATGGTAGTGCCAATTTAACTTGGATGGAGTTTAAATTTTCCCTTAAAAAATAGTTTTATCCCTTATGCCATATGCAAAAGTTAACTATGAATTGGAATTTTTTTAGGCAGGGTAAAGTTCAATCTATCCAAGATTATACTCATGAATTTAGGAATTCGACTATTGCACTTAATGTCCCATTATACACCTAGGACACATTGCTCAAGTATATATGTGGTCTTCACTCTTACTTAAGGCATACCATTTTGGTTTTAAATCCTAATAATCTGGATGAAGTATGTGTATAATCCACACATTTGGAGTCGAGAGGTAAGAGTAGTTTCAATGACAATCCTTTCAAGAATCCATCTAAGCTTGAAGGTAAACCCAAGGGAAAAGGAAAGGGGAAAAATACAACTACCATCAATAAGGAGGGTGATAAGCCCACATGCTCCCATTTCAAGAAGGAGGGGCATGATGATTCAAAATGTTGGAAGTTACATCCAAAACTAAGGCTAAAGAAGTATGGAGGAAACAAAGGCAAACAAAAGATTACTTTTGTTGTACAACGGGATCTTGGATCTAACTTTGGAGATGAGACAAAGATTGTTGCTGCCGGGATCTAAGGTAAAGGAAAATGTATATCTCTTTCTTTTGATACAATTTTTTCAAATGCAAGTGCAAGTGCAAGTAAAGAATATTCTCCACCTAAGGTTGATAAGCATCGAAATGAGTTATTTCACATTCGAGTTGCAACAAAGCATACTAAGGTTGATACTTTGTTTGATACATGATCTCAAGTAAATCTAATATCTAAAGAAGTTGTTAAGAAACTTAACTTGGCTACAACACCTCATTCAAATCCATACCCACTTGGATGGGTTTGCAATGATGTACAATTACAAGTAACAAAGCAATGTAAGTTAAGATTTTCTATCATTGCAAACTTTATAGATGAGGTAGAATTTGATGTGGTACCTTTAGATATTTGTGGCCTTGTACTGGGGAGTCCCTATCTTTATGATCAAAAAACAATCTTTTATAGGGGAGAAAACAAATATCACCTTTTTAAGGATGGTAAATAGTTCATTGTATTGGCACATAAGATAAAGACTAATCTAACATTAGTGAACACTGGACAAATGAAGAGGTTAGTAAATGCTAGTAAAAACTTTGTATTGATGATTTAAAAGGCAAAGAGGATGATAAATTTGAGGCATTCAAAGGGTGTGATCCAAAGCACAAAGATGAATGTGTTAAAGTAGTTTCCACCTATGATGAATTATTTTAGAAGCCCAGTGAATTGCCACCAAAGAGAGATACAACATGAAATATAGTTACAATAGGATGTGCCTATTCCAAACATCAACATGTACCATTTATCAGTTATGAAAAATGAGGAAATCAAGAAGCAGGTTCAAGAGTTGGTAGAGAAAGGTGTTATTCATCCAAGTACCTCTCCTTGTGGTTCTCTAATTGTGTTGGTGCCAAAGAAAGATAGGTCGTGGAGAATGTGCATCGACTATAGAGCCTTGAATAAGATAACGGTAAATAACATGTATCCTCTTCCATGAATAGATGATTTACTTGATCAGTTGAAACATGCAGTTTATTTTACTAAGTTGGACTTGCGTAGTGGATATCATCAAACAAGAATTATAGATAATGATATATGGAAAACTGTGTTTAAGAAAAAATAGGAACTGTATGAGTGGTTTGTCATGCCCTTTGGGATTTGTAGTGCACCAAATACCTTTATGAGAGTCATGAATGATGTCTTGCATCTATTCATAGATGATTTTTTCAAAGTTTATTTGGATGATATGCTTGTATTTAGTCAAACTTGGGAAGAGCATGTAGAGCATGTGTGAAAAGTACTAGATGTATTGAGAAAAGAAAAATTATATGTAAAGATGTTGAAATGTGAATTTTCTAAGACATCACTAGTGTACTTAGGCTATATTGTAAGAGGAGGTCACTTGAAAGTGGATCCTACAAAGGTCACATTCATTATAAACTGGCCAAATCCAAGATTAGTTATAGAAGCTAGAAGTTTTCTAGGTGCAATACAGTATTGGAGAAAGTTCATAGCTAACTTATCCTACATAGCATCTACATTGCATGCACTAATAAGTGTAAATAAGTATTTCTAGTAGGGAGGTCTGCATCAAAAGGCCTTCAATACTTTAAAGGAAAAACTAAGTACTATACCCGTTCTAGCTCTTTCAGATCTACAACAACCGTTCAAAATTGAAATAGATGCTAGTGGGTTTTCCATGGGAGTAGTACTCATGCAAGGAAGTAAACCAATCTGATTTCATTATAAAACTTTCATGACTATGGTAAGTAATTATCCCACATATGATGAAGAACTGTATACATTAGTTTAGAGTGTAAAGAAGTGGAAACATTACCTAATGGGTAAGGAAACAATAATACACATAGATCATTAACCACTTCAATATTTGCACTCACAATCTAAATTGTAACAAAGAAGGAACTTTAGGTGGATGGGTTTTCTATAACAATTTCATTTGGTTATAAAATATAAGAAAGAGATTAAAAAAAAAGTAGCAGATATGTTATCTAGGCCTCCTACAAATGGTAAAATTATTTTTCAAAGTAGTTCAATGGCACATGAAAGTTACCAAGAACAATATGCTAAGGACAAAGACTTTAAGGATATATATGCAACATTAATTCAAGGAAAACATGAAGAAGAGAAAGAATACTATGTGCAAGACAAGTTATTGTATCACTTAGGAAAGTTATGTATTCCACAAGATGAACAAGCATCGGTAATCAGAGAAGCACACATGCCATTGATTGTTGGAAACTTTGGGGTAAGCAAGAAAAATAGTACAATTGAAAAAATATTGTTATTGGCCTCGCATGCAAGAAACTGTATCCAAGTACATTAGAGGATGTGTAATGTATGCAACAAGAAAGCCTAACAATAGGAAATTAGGGTTGTACACACCTCTTCCTGTACCAACCCATCCATGGGAAAGTGTTTCCATGGACTTTGTTGGGGGACTACCCATGTCTAGGAAGGGACACAATTATTTGTTTATGGTAGTGGATAGGTTTAGTAAAATGTGCATTCTAATGCCTTGTAACAAATAGGTCACAACTAAACTAACAACACACTTGTACTTCTAGTTTGTATGGGTTCATTTTGGGCTCGCTACTTCTATTGTATCAGATTGAGATTCTCAATTCTTAGGGGAATTTTGGTCAGCATTATGGGAACTCATAGATTAAAGAAGAGTATAACTTTCAATCTGCAGACTAATGGACAAATAGAGGTAGTAAACAAGATAGTTTTGCATCTTCTCAGATGTTATTGCAGTAAGCATCCTAAGTTGTGGGATGAGAGTCTACATTATGTGGGGTGATCCCACAATATTGGTTTAGAATTTTTGGCCAAATTGGACATTGAACTAATGTTTTTTAACTAAATCTTCACTTTTGGGCACCTATAACTGCTAAACCATGAGGAATTTGAAGATGATGCAAAATAGTGATTTGTGTCATTTTTTCTGTAGATTCTGAATACATATATATATATATATATATATATATTTGGAATCAGATTGCATTTATTTTTCCATCTCCTTCAAAAAATAGTTTTAAACAGTAAACACTATTTTTACAAAGTGATGTTCACCGTAAACAACATAATTTTTTTTCTATGAAGGATAAAGTTCTAATATTTTCGAATTTAGCTTTGTAACTATAATATATAGCATGTTCATTTGGTTTCATAGTGTTTTATTGAATATTTTTTCTTAATTAAGTTTTGATGTCAAACCAATTACAATTTAGACATAGGTACACCGTATACAACATAACTTTTTCTGTATGTATCAAAATTATTACTATTTTTTTACTGGATCAAGGACATCAATACCTAGCATGAACATATTTTTTTAGAATTTTTTTTGATAATCTACTATTTTTCCATATGTGGAGAATAGAGGGATTGATTTTCAGTTGGGTCTATATTTTAAGAGAGCTTGGCCCAATGGTTGGGCATCACGTGGCACCCATATGTTAGTCTACAGAGGCAGACAAGTTTATTTGTTCATTCAAAATTTGTGGGGAAGGGTCAAACCACCGACCTCCCCCTTCCTATTTTCATTCCTCACCATTGTGACATGCATGCTTCTCTATTCTATATAGGGCACCAATTTTATTTAAAGAACTTAAATGCCAAATTAGGGGGGTCGGGTGGTTCGAATTGCCAACCTCCCTCTAGGATCTCTGCCCTCTACCATCATACCCACACATTTTTTGGTGATATATAGGAGCAAAGATTATTTATTAAAGCATAAAGGATGATATGCAATGAAAGGAGGGTTCGAGTTAAATCGAGCCCCCTATATATAAATTATAAAATCTTTTATATCTTAATGGGCTGATTTAAAAAAGAGATTATAGAAGTCTCAATTTAAGTAGGGCCATCTTTTTAAGATTTTAATTTTAAATTAGGAGATAAGGGAATACCGAGAAAATATTATTGTCACCCCTTAAAAATAATATCAAATTGTATTTTAGGGGGAACTTTGTGCTTGTAAGGGCATTAGGAAAATTTGATAGTGTGTGTAATTATTCTTCTCTATACAATCAAGGGCTCTAAGCCAAGTTTATTTGTACTTGAATGAGGAGGTTTTTTGGAATTTCATTATCATCCGAGGAGGCTTGTGGAGGTTTGTAATATACTGAAGTTCCTTGTAAACCACTTTTCAAACTTAATTGAGGATCATCCACTCTATTGCAGAGGGACCCAAAGACGTGGCCTTTCGGTGAACTCTGTTATCAATTTGTTGTCTCTTGCATTCTCTTATTTTTATGTTTTCCTATCTCCATTGTTTAAATTTTTTAATGTATTTTGAATGAAATTTGAATTAGTTTCAAAACCTTCAATTACTAATTTACATAAATTAACATTCACTAAGCAACCATCATAGATCCTAAAAAATCAAGCTTTGTCCAAAATGACTTTGTGTTCGGGAGATATATGGAGTAAATCAAGAATGGATATCTATGTAGGAGTTTTCCTAAATGATGTAAGAGATTGTATTGAGTTTTTGGATGCGGATTACAAGTGGCCTCTTGCATGGACACTTTAGATCTTTGGGTTGTAATGGCACACTTTGGAGTTTTCTTGAGGGTGGTTGTAGAGATGTTATTGTCAAATGCTTGGATGTTATTAATGGTATACTCATATGAAATGCTAGTATAATTGGCTTGGTTATTTGTATTAGTCCTTGAGCTGGAGGCTTTTCTCGACCCATGATGTTGTAAGGGATTTTTGAGAATTATGGTATGATCTTTATTCATGGACCCTTTTGAATTGTGTATAGATATGACACCTCGGTGAATGAGATCTTGAATGATGTTCTTAATTTTGTAACATGAGGATGTCTTATGTCCTTTTGTGCAATGGTACTCACAAAAATCATTGTCATTCCACCAAGATGCTTTGATAGGTCATGGTTCATAGTGTCTAATTTTTGAGAGTTGAATGACTTTTGACTGCAACAATTTCTTCAATACTGATTCAATGGATTCCCCCAAGGGTGTATATGTTTGTCTTTATGTGTTTGTTCTTGGAGGACCTCTACATTGTGGATTTTTTTGAGCTGAATTTGTGCATTGATCATGAATTTTTGGTTGATTTTTTGGTGTAGGACCTTTGAGGTGAATGATGGGGTGAGTTTTGTTAATCACTTTAGCATCAACTACCCCATCATTTGTGACATTCTTGTTTCTAGACCAAAATTTTCCTTTGTCATTGGGAGTATTTTGATTTTCTTTGAAGATTTTGACCAAACCTTTTCCAAGGAGTGCTTTCTCAATAGAAAAACCCTTTCCAAAAAAATCTTCAAATGTATTACAACAATGGATTTGGAGTTGGTGCATTAGTTCTATATTGAGATTTTCAAAAAAGATATTGTAAGAGAGGGGGACCAACCACGCAGGGGTTCCAAGTCATGGAGAACCAAGAGTGGAGGGCTGCCCTAACTTACCTCACTCTAAAGGAAGAGGATCAAGAATGAAGAGTGCTATGTAGTACTTATGTTACTCTTCAGACCCAAGTTTTAGGTTTAGGGTAGGCAAGCTGGTTTTCAGAGTCCGTACTACACCTTAGACAACTCTTTGTTTGAAGATGACAGTGTAGTCTTGGGATGACAATGCGACATTCTAGTGTCTCTCTGGCGCGTTGGCATTCATATGACTAGAGAATGAGTACAATAAAGATTGCCTACAAATTTACTAACCTATCGACTTGGTTTAGGTGGAAAATATAGAACGAGGAAATGCAAAACGTAAAGAAGAATGTGATAAAGAAAATAAATGAGAGCTAGGGTAACAAAGATAATCTTGCACAAGTGCTAGTTTTCTAGCTATATCCACACATACATTCACCTGTACAAAAGCAAGAGGGAAAATTATTGGGGTTGTATAGGGGCCTGCCTTAGTTAGACCCCCATTTTGGTGTTTCCACCTCCATGGATAGCCAAAAAAAATGAAGTAGAATATGCAATAAAGGAAAGAAAAGGAAGCAAAGAACACTACAAACAATATCATGCTACTCAATCAAATAAAAAAGGAGAGGAGTGAAGCGTTACCACCTCCACCCAAAAGATCACCAGCTAATGGACGAGAAAGCAAGCTACAAACTTGGAAAAGTCACCACTATTGTAATCGTGGTGAAGGGAGGTCTCACAAGACTCCAAGCTCGCAACATATATAATGATCTCACACTTGCAATATGGAGTTGATGGAGTACTACTACTGTAATGCTCAAAAGTAGAGTGCTAGAATGCTGCTTGAGAGTGAAAGAGTGAAGAGAAATTGCTAGAATGCTAAGAAGATTGTTAGAGGGTCAAATGAATTGAGAATGGATGAATTTAAAGGAAGAATGAGGAAGAATCTACCATTTTTGGGTCAGTTGGTCAAAGAGGGACATTACAATTCGACCCCAATCAGGTGTGTAATGCCTCTACCAACTTCAAACATAGGAATCCATCAGGGATGATAGTGCACCATGTAGGCATCTACGCACTGTGTGTGCATCTCTAAAAAATATTCTCTCACTGATGCACAAGACAGATGTCAAGTGGATGGAAGGCAGGAGTGTGATGTGGAATTTTTCCTTTGGATTTGATTTTCTAAGGTAGGGGTGCAAATTCACTTCTATGCATTTTTCCCCACTTTAGCAAGCATGAATATTGATGAGTGCTCGGTAAAGTAGATCGAAGAGTTAGTATGGTTAAAAATGCATACTTGAACCACCAAGGAAGTAGACCAAAATCTAGTGAACTTGAAAGTGCAAGGTAGGAAAAGGACTCCATAGGTACTCTCCTCGAGGAGTTTTGAATAAAAGGACTCCATAGCCTCACAAAAATATGAAGTTGCACAAAGTACACTAAAGGCCCTCAGACCAAAAATGGACAAATCTTGCAGGATGAAAGCATCTTATAGGCCCATAGACCTACAAGAAGGAAACCCCTAAGTTATCTCTCATGAAGGAAGCCCAGTAAAGTAAGCACCTTACAGGTCCGCAAACCTGCAAGGAGGCATCCCCCAAGTTCTCTCTCATGAAGGAAACCTAGCTAAGTAGGAAACTTACAGGCCCATAGACCTACAAGGAGGTGTCCCCCAAGTTCTCTCTCATGAGGGAAACCTAGTGAAGGGGAATCCACAAATTCAGACTAGAAAGTGGCTTTATAGGCACACCTACAAAGCGACATGTTAATTCATAGAAAAAACATGTTAGAAAATAAAGCAACCACATAGGAAAATAAGCAGACAACCACACAGACTATTGAAAATTTGGAAGGATTTCAAAGGGGTCCCTTGAGAACCCTTCAAAAGAAGAGGGTCCACTCAAGGGACACATTGTTTGAAAGTGTAAAAGAGACATTTTTTCTCAAATCAATTCATCATCAAGAAATCCTTTCAAAAGATGTTCACTTCATCAAGGAATTCAAAAGGAAGAAAATTCCCTCTCACGAGGGGAAGGTCAAGGCTTCTCCCATAGGAAAAAGCTATTCCCACCTTAGAGGAAAGTTCTCAAGTTTCTTTCTTTGTGAACCCATGATGAAGGAAACACATTTTGTTAGGGGTCTAAGTCGAGAATGTGACTTTTGAAAAAAGGTTGCAAGGACTTTCAAGTAAAGATTCATTGGAAATGAATGTGTTTTATAAAAATCAAAGTATCATAGAAATGGTGTTGTCACACATGAGAGGGACAACTCAAGCAAAGAAGAAAGAAATATATAAGAAAAGAGTGAAAGAGAAACAATCATGAATAAGAGACATAGGGGGATCTAGTTTCGTGGGGTCAAATCTTCTCATGCTTATGTAAATATGAGGTAGTCGTGGTGCAAGGTGAAAGATCATCAATCCCCACCAGATCAAGAATAATGCATGAAAGAAAAAGTAAAAATAAAAAAATGGGTCAACATGGAAGGGAAAACTAAATGCCCCCAACACTTTGCATCATCCCCAATTTTCTGAAAGTGAAAACACATAACAGAGGAAGAATGATGATTCAAATAGAAGGTTTATGACAAAAAATCACTCCTATATCCAAGCACCAACAAGGGTGCCAAGGGTCATCTAGGAACACATAGCATTAGTACGGGGGAACACATCACAACACACACACAGACATCTAATCTAAAGATAAAGAAGAGGCCTCCCCCTAACACCCATAAACTAAGAGGTTGTTCGTTTCCCAATATAGATCATTGTAAGGGGAAGGAAGATGAGCTTGTAGTGGTGGAATATTAAGGGGAGGTGCTTTCAACCTTCCCACAACAAGGGCTAAGGAAGAATGCCACACAAGGTCTCCTTTTCTCAGCTCTTGTGGAGCTATGGTCAGCGATTTTGTGAAGATCGTTGAAAAGGCTGAAACTTCATCCAAAGAGTTGAGAATGCACTTCATAGGAGTTACATGTTGTACCTCAATAGACAGAGAGGACTACGACCAAGATTCACCACTTGGTTGACTGAGTGATTCAAGAGCGGTGACAAACTCAGCGGAAGTTAGGACTTGTTCCGTCACTAGAACCAAACAAGCTAGTGCAAGACCACCCTTTGGAGAAGGTGGGATCCTCTTATGTCCTCCACTTCTAGAAGGGCCATCCTATACCTTCTACTTGTTCAGGGGACATGAAATCCCTATAGATGAGGAAAGAGGTGTGAAGGAGGAGGAGGAGAAAACCATAGTGGACACCATTCAACATGTCCATGAGTTTAGGGAATGGGGATGTTCGAAAGGGACATCAACAAGGGCAACTCAACCGAAGGAATAATGGACACCTACACCTTTTTGGGGTTAGGCACACCCACACTCATAGTGGGAGCCAAAAGTGAGACTGAGCTTGGTTGAATGGAAGCAGAGGGGGGAGAGAGGAGGTCACAACGGGAGGCCCTAAAGCAAGGGTGGTCATATCCTCTTCATTTTGAAAAGCAGCCTGCTCAACCACTAGAGCATTTCATTGACATTTACACTCATGTGCAAGGTGGTTTCTGTGAATCTTTAAGCTAGAGGATAGGAGTTGCAAAGGGATAAAAGGATCTTGCTCAACCATAGGGGTGCCCATCATAGCCATTTTCCACAGAGCGATAGGCTCTTGAACTAGAGGAGGAAGAGATTGGGAAATAGTAGGGGGATTTAGCTCTAACACCTTAGTGGCGGGCCTCTTCCCATTCATTTCTTTAGGAGCAAGAGTGGTGGGAGGCCGCAGAGGCTGAGACATAGAGGATTCCCCATAGGGACCTTTCTTTCTACCATATCAAATAGGCTAGGCTTCGTGGGTAGGACAAGAAGCTCAAACGTAGGATGCTTGGGATTTTTCCAAGCGGGCACCACAAGATTCTCCTGCAAGGACGAAATAGAATTTGATAGCATCAAAATAGGGCAAGAGGAAGCCTCAGGTTGGAGAGTGGAAGAGGAAGAAGAGGGACCTCAAGAGTTCTTTTCTTCTTCTCTTCTATGGGCCTTGGCGACATCACTGTCAGCTTTTAAACAAGCCCTATGTGAAACAACATATGGTGATGGAGGGTACCTTATTCTGGGTGTTAGGCACCCTTTCTTGTACTTCTAATATGTTCAATATAAGAGGTCCTTCCTAGGTGGGAGTGGACCAATGGGTGCTAACCAAAAGGGGTCTAAGGAATAACTATCATGTGTAACCGATGGTCTATAAATGGTGTCATGGATCACACATACTAAACTATCATGAATAAACTTCAAAAATTTGTACAAAACCAAGGGAACTGCATTCATAGCTACTAGCTAGGGGATACCTAGCTTCACTCTAAAGAGTTCAGGCACCAGGATTATGTAAAATAGAAGGTTTACAAATTTAGGTTTGACAAGGATTGACAAAATGATGCTACCAAGGGGAGGTACAGAAAGTATGTTATGTGTACAGATGGTGCTCACAGGTGTGTCATACCGATCTTTATGTAGGAAGTTAATTAACATAATATCCTTGGTTATGATATTCACCTGAGAAATCGGGTCAATGAGAACACTTGCTATAGTGTTTTCATTGATTCGTGTAGGGATATAAAGAGGAGATGGTTCTCTATTGAAACCCATCGGTAGGTATTGTGAGGTGAAGGTTATACCTATACCACTACCCGTAAGTTGTGCAAAGGGGATAGGAAAATGTAGGAAAGAGGCCATCATGCACACTAAATGATACTCTCACAAAGCCCCCCAAAGGTTTACAATCAAACCATGGCCCAACTAAGGTTTTGTTATGCAATACTTATAGAACCTTCCAACTACACCTACTAGGGGTTGCAAGGTAAAAGGCCTCAAAACACACATACCTACAATGCTCCTAAAAAAAGAGGAAAGGAGCCTTCAGTACTACAAACTAGAACCAAAATGGTTGATGTTGGGTTCACCAAAAATGTAAGAGAAGGGGACCAACCACCTCAAGGCTCCAGGTCACAGAGAGCCGAGAGCAGAGGGCTGCCCTAACTTACCTCACTCTAAAGGAAGGGGATCAAGAATGAAGAATGCTATGTAGTACTTCTGTCACTCTTCAGACTTGAGTTTTAGGTTTAGGCTAGGCGAGCTAGTTTTTAGATTCCATACTGCACCTCAGACAACTCTTTGTTTGAGGGCGACAGTGCAGTTCTGGGACAACAATGTGACGCACTAGCCTCTCTCTGGCATGTTGGTATCCATATGACCAAAGAACATTGAGTACAATAACGACTACCTAAAAGTGTACTAACAACTTAGCTAGTTGGTTTAGGTGGAAATCATAGAATGAGGAAATGCAGAAAGTAAAGAAAAATGTGATAAAGTGAATAAATGAGAGCTAGGGTGACAAAGATAATCTCAAACAAGCACCAGTTCACTAGCTAGCTCCACACATATGTTCATTTGCACACAAGAAAAAGGGAAAATTGTTGGGGCTGTATAGGGGCCTGGCTTAGTCATACCCCTATTTTGGTGTTTCCACCTCCACAAAAATCCATAAAGCAATGAAGTAGAATATGCGATAAATGAAAGAAAAGGAAGCAAAGAACACTACAAACAATATCATGCTACTCAATCAAATCACAAATGAGAGTGAAGTGTTACCACCTCCACCCAAAATCTCACTAGCCAATGGAGGAGAAAGAAAGCTACGAACTTGGAAAAGTCACCATTGCTACAACCATGGTGAAGGGAGGTCTCACAAGACTCCAAGCTTGTAACATTTGTAATGGTCTCACACTTGCAATGTGGAGTTGATGGAGTGTTGTTGCTACTACAATTCTCAAAAGTAGAGTGTTAGAATGCTGCTTGAGAGTGAAAGAGTGAAGAAAAATTGCTAGAATGCCAAGAAGATTGCTAGAGGGTCAAATGAATTGAGAATGGATGAATTTGAAGGAAGAATCTGCCATTTTTGGGTTGGTTGGTCAAAAAGGGACATTACAATTTGACCCCAATAAGGTGTGTAATGCCTCTACCAACTTTAGATGTAGGAATCCGTCAGGGATGACAACACGCTGCATGGATGTCTGCGCACTGTGTGTGCATCCCCAACAAATATTCTCTCACCGATGCACATGGAAGATGCCAAGTGGATGGAAGGAAGGAGGGTGATGTGGAATTTCTCCTTCGGATTTTATTTTATAAGGTGAAGGTATGTAAAATGGGAATTTACCCAAGGTATGTGACAAGGACATTTGCTAGCCATACTTCTCCATTTCTAGAAAAAAGGATGTGAATGATTCTCCATTTTTTTTTTGCACATAGTTTTGCTAAGGTCATATCACTTTCAATGTTTTAGGAGAAGTGGGCGACAAACTTATTATCTAGTTCATTCCATGTTCTTATACTAGGAGGTAGATGTGCAAACCACTCTAGATCTTTCCCCGAGAGGCTACATGGGAATAATATCATCAAGTATGTGTGGTCAAATGTGACATCCATGTAAGCAATATGAAACTCTCTCACTTGTTCTACTAGATATCCCTTCCCCTTGTATTTTTTGAGGTTTGGTACATTGAAATGTTGGGGGAAAGGTGGCATGCATATACTTCAATCAAAAGGATAAGGACATAATTATTCAATGGATAAATTTCCTTTGTCCCAATCACTTTCATGTTGGAGATTTGTTATTGCAATGTTTGAATTTGTTGTGCCAATGTGTCCATGGGTGATGGTGGCATGTTAGATTGATTTTGTGTATGATGTGTAAGTGGATTGGAATTTTGATGACCCAAATTTATGTTTGTGTTGAATGTGTTGAGGTGGGTATATGATGAGGATGGATTTTGGTTTTGGAAGTTGGATGTGAATGTTGGGTTTGGATTGATGTTATTTTGGGAAGGATTTTGATTTCCTTGTTGGAAGTGATATGTGAACATGGTATTAGAACTAGTATGATGTTGGGATGGATTTTGATTCATTTGTTGGTATTGTGGTGTGGATTTTGGTTTTGGATTGATGTTATGTTGAGATAGAGGTGAATTGATCTTCACATTTGACCCAAAAGACATGTTTATATTTGGTATAGTATTGGTCATTCTGGATTGTGTTTTTGGTGTAGCAATATGAATCCTTCATGTCTTATTTGGTGAATTTTGATTTGTGACGTTTTGTCAACCCATGGAAATAGTATTCGTGGATGTTGAATTTTTTTGAGATGACGATGTGGTAAATGGATTTGAAAATGAGGTATCCATGGTGTTAGATCCTATAGCAAATAGATTTGAGAATGAGGGACTTGGTGCATTGGATGTTGGATTTTTAATTTTCATCCCAACTATTGGAGTAGGGGGGATGTTAACATGAGTCACATTATGTGTAGTTCACCCAAGTGGCATACTAGTGTGCATTCATTGTGAAGTGGGATAGTTTTGTGGAAGTGTGTTATGGACATGACCTTGAGTTTGTCTTGTTACCTCTATTATTTTTCAAATGTCAAAACCAATGAGAAGTTTGGCACCATTTTGAGAAAATGATAAAAAGTATCTATCAAGATTTTCTGCAACAAGCTCATCTATGATACACAATATCCTAGGATCTTGAGAAGCATTGTAAATTTCTTCTTGGGTTAAACCTTGTTGCACCTAATTTAAGGTTAGATTGGAAAAAGGGTTTGCAAATTAAGGTTGTGACATAGGTGGTTGGGCTGAAGATGACCCAAAATTCATGGTGCTAGTGGGATTAAATTTGGGGTCATTTGAGGGATCCATATCCTTTCGTTTCCTTTGTGACCTAGTGAGGACCATATAAGACTTGTGAATTTTAGATTTTGAGACTTATGGGATGAATGCAACTAAGGGTGGAGATGCAATATGATAATGAATCTATGCTATGTTTTTGGGATTTTTTTGGATATAAAGATGCATGATGGAAATGCATCTATGACTATGTTTGGAATGCAAAATGAAAAATGAGTCTATGAATATGATTTAGGATTATGAAACTTTGAACCTTAAAAAGGGAATTCTAGGAAAACTATGATGAACCAAGGTAACAAATATAAACACAAAGACCTCAAGAGGATAGTAACCAAGAGGATGATGATGATTGGATAAAAGCGAACCTAAACTAGACACATGAGTTTTAGGCCCAACTTAAGGATAAGATAGATGAAATATGACAAGGTCAAGACACTTAAATATGTGAATATGGTATGATCAAAGGTTCTATAACCTTCCTAATTTCAAGAATAAAAGGTGACGATGAATGAGGTACGATGAAAAATACAAACTAGGAGATGCAAGCTAAACTAAGGAAAATGGTAAAATGTGTTGAAAGGATAATTTAAACTAAACAAGTCTTAGGTCTAACTATATGGTCACTGTCTAAAATAAAAATGAAATTTGGATGCACAAATATTTCCCCAAAATTTTGAATTCTGACAGATGCAGTGTACAACCCAACAAATGCAATATAGAATTAGACACCTGCGGTGCAAAATAAATCAATTGTGGTGCATAGGAAAATGTGAGTTCTGACCTTCCTAGGGTTTCTAACAGTTGTGGTGTTATCTATGACAGTTGCAGTGTTTTAGCTAATAGTTGTGGCTTACTTTTCAACATATGTGGTCTAGTTTTTAGTCTAAAATTGATGATTTCTAAGTGATTTTCTATTTTGGGTAGTTTCCATATTTGATCATAAAACATGAAAAACACTTAAAAGATAGATTTGGTTGTTTTGACTCTTTGAATCTTTGGAAAATGAAGTATCTTGCAAGTTTTCTTCAAAAAAAATTGGTTCAAAAACACTTTAAGAAAGCACAACCTAGCTAGTAGTGATAGGTTATCTACTATTATGGTCTTACCAGACCTTTCAATATTTTTAAATTACAGAAAATGGAGTGGGTAACTAGGGTATTCCAAGATCATGTACCACCTTAACACCTCTTGCCTTGAAAGGATGAAATCTAAGTAGGGAACCAAATCACCTCAACCAAGAACTGTATGTGGTAAGTAACTTCTTGTGACAATGCTATCAGTATGCACCACAAATAATAGATGACCAAAAAGGTCTTAGGCTTCTAAAAAAATGGTTTTTAGTGGAGGATCTCTGAAGAACACCACAACATAGTAGTGATGGGATAACAAAGTCTCTAATCCCCATTTGGCATAACCCAAGACCATAAGGGCCACACCCTAGGGCACAAGTGGATTGAGCTCACGTTTTGATTTTTTCCATTTTATATAGCATATTGGAGGTATATATGTTGGGGGTCAAACCCTGAGGTGAAACTCCATAGGCAGGCCCACCCTACTCAAAATAAAAAAAGGGAAAGCTTGTGTATTTCTCTTTCTCATCACCCATGAATCATCCATAGCGCAAGGGGAGAGGATACTTAAGACAATACAATGTCACTTTTTCTCATCACCTAGGAACCACACGTAGTGCAAGGGGAGAGGATACTTTAGACAAACACGCTTTTAGTAACTGACTCAATGCATGCAAGTGCACAAATCATGGAAAACACTTGTTCTTTTTAAATACCAATTCCAATTGTTCCTAATTTAGAAATCACAAACTCACAGTGGAGCCTGATAGGTCTAGATAATGGCTTATTTTCTGTTGTTTTTATACCCGTTTTAAAATAATTTTAAACATATTCTCTAGAAAATGTTACTACATTATGCTAACCTTTTATATCCATTATATAGACTTGAACCTTAATTATGATGATGGAATTACAGTTATAATATATTAGTGTTATATGGTTTATATGAATGAATGTATGTAATGTTGATGGAATGCTATGAATTAATTATGATATTTATCCTCGTGCACATGTTTTGTGTAATTAACTTGTTTGTAGCTCAAAAGGAACCATAATTTATGAGTTGAACCCATAACAAAAAGGATGATTGGACATTGAAACAGGGGAAGCTCCAAGTTAAGCTAAATGTGGTGGTCATTGATCAAAGGCTCTTAATGAAGATTGGACGTGTGTTGTTATGACCAGTTTAATAAATGTTGAAGAAGAGGTCTCCTTCATCTATAGAATTTTGACAAGTGGTTGTATGTTTACATATAGTTCTATTTTGACAAAGTTCTAGTTTTGATATGATTTCTCTTTCCTTTTCAGTTATAGGTTGAATAATTCAAATCTTAATTCCACACTATTATCTATGAGTGGAGTTAATGGTTTCAGTTAGTTGTTTCTTTCAATAAACATTCCCTCAATTTGTATATAGATGTTGATTGAATCCATAGGATAGATAGTTGGTTTTTATCAGTTTTATGTTACCAATTACTTTTAGTTCCAAGACTTGAAAAAATATTCCAAATGATTGAGTCTTATACATGTGGAAAGATCTTTTGTAATCTTTTACAATATGCAATGAATGGAGTTAATCTTATGGGATGCATAGAATCCATTAGTTAGATTACATTCAATTAAGTGGGAATAGTTACTTGAGAAGGCAACTCAAGGTATTGTTCTTCACTTCATCTTTCAATTATTAATTTTTGTTAAAGTTGTTATTGGTTTATCATTGTTTATGAATCATATGCAAGTTAATTGGAATTTCATTTCTTGCTTATTATGAATGAATGCTTGTGAATATGCATGCAACAATTATTAGTAACACTTTGAAGGATAGTTCAATTGAGTCATTAGTTTTTATTAAGGTTTTGATTAACACAATATCATTTTATTAGCAACAGTTCAATTATAGTCTTTATTGTAGGAACTCATAGCAACTAGTTTTGGTTTATGCTTTTACTATTTTATAGTTCTACGAGTTTCCCACAAGTAGAATAACTTAGGTAGGGTAGTTTAAGTAGTTTCAAGTCCATGAAGGAATATATAATGCTGCACCATCATAAACTTACAAGCCTTGGATTGATAATTTAATGTAGGCTTAAGCAATGTGAAGTGGATTGTTTAGCTAGTTAAACCTTTGAATTGAGTAGATTCTATCAATTTTACAATACATTATCTTAGACTCTACATTTTTGGCACCATTGTTGAGGATGGTGCTATCTTCATAGACTAGTTTTTATAGTTTTCATAGTTAATTTCTTTTTTTAAGCATTAGGACTGTTAGATACCATCCTTTTCAACACCAAGTTCTACTAACATTATGTAGGACCATTTAAATTAAATCCAAAATTTAATATATGCGGAGGTAGAGAGATTCCTTGGGTAGGTTCCTTCCCTCCACATGCCAAGAAGTTATTGCAAAAATTGGTGTCCATAGTACTCAGAGTGAAGGTACCACTGAAGAAGAAATTTCCTTCTCATCAACCTTTAACACACATACATAAGGAACATACCGCACCATGGGTGATGCAATAGATGATGATGATGCTCGACCAACATTTTGGTTTCCCATTACTAACAAACAAAGGGCTATAGTGCTGAAGAACATTCCTCCTTCAACCTTGCTAGTTTTCTATCAGTTAATGACTTTGGATCTGTGAATGTAAAATTCTTCAAGGTCCCTTCAGGTGTTTTTTTTATTTTGCTAAGTTCCAGCCCCCCCACCTCATTTATTCAACATGCTGCCCTTAGCCTTTCATTGGGCTTCTTTTTTGTTGTTGTCTGTCAGCTACTTCCATGTGTCTGCCCAATGCTCTCCAAAGGGATTCTTCCCTTTTCTTTTCAACTGGCTTCTGCTATGCTCCTAGTGTCTTCACCGTGGATATTTTTAACTGCTTCCCTTCACTTCCCTGTCAGGCCCCACTTGTGTGCCACGTAGCTTCCATTCACATAAAGATTTTGTGGACCCCACAAGCAACGTCTATATTAAACTATATTGCTACGTGTCATCCTAGTGCAAGCTTTCATCAAAAGGGAGGGGAAAATGAACCATGATTTGTGCCATACTGCCACCTATCTCCTTGCGAGGACTTCATCAAAAGGGAAGTGTGGAGCGAACACCAAGCTCTAATGTGCTACCACATGTTGTAACTACCTCTTTGGGGAAGCGACACTTGTCTACTTGGGATATTGTTGGACCACTACCATCATTTACAGGGGATGCATTTGTCTACAGTGTCTACATGCCATGGCCCATATATTTTTCAGTTGCAATGGCCAGGGGGAATCTTTTCCACGACCATCATTACCTATGATACTTAATCTTTTCAGTTATTTCTCACTAGGCGATGGGAATGGTCATTATATATACTGCTCTTTGCATCTGAAGAGGGGTTCCATGGTTCTACAAGTTTGAAAGATGTAGAAAAATTAGAGAGAGACACTAGGGATTTAGTATTGGTTTTAAGATTATTATACGAAGCTTTCAGACTATGCCATTGTCTGACCTTTCTATTTTTCTTATGTTATTTGATAAGACATTAATACTATGCCAATATTGTTTGGATTGTTCATTTACAAGAACTTCTATGATTTTTAATACAAATTGTTGATTTATATCATGTCTTTGAATCCTCTTTTCAATGGATGTATGCTATAATCATTTTATTCCATTAGATGAATTGTTCAAATATTTTCTTTTGATTTATGTGATTCTAAAACATAGTAGATTGCTGAAAAGGCCCTTAAATTTATTCCCAAAGAATAGATTCACCGTGCCTTTATCAACATCTTGGCGCATTGCCTTAGTTAGAATTTTATTTTTATATCTACTTCCTTTTCCATTGAAAAACCCCAATTACAGAAGAATTTGGCTTCTTTAAAACTCACAGCTCACTTAGTTTAGTGCAATAGGTCCCCCATAAGCTGAGTTTCCCACAAACCTTGCCTTGAGTTTTTTTTTTTTCTTTTTCTGGCATGCCCGGTGGGACATAACTTAAATGAACCTAATTTTAAAGAGGGTGTATGACCATCGACCTATAACTAGATCCCAAATAGTGAATAACCCTGGTTTATTAGTGCCGCCACTAGGAACAATACAGGTCGCGACCCAATTAGTGAACATTTTTCTTCCTCTTCCCTTTTTGCTAGCCATATTGCCCGCTACTAACAAAAATTACGTGGCATGTGATGTTGTAAACCCTCTTGCTACACCAGTAGTGCCTATCATTTAAGCTGCTATGCTAACCTCTGTTCTAAAAGCCATACTTAAATTCACTTGAAATGACTCAAGAACACTGTTCGAACATCTGCAAGATGTTGCAGATGTATGTTTGGTGCATAGAGTTACAACCCAAAATGTAGCATTAAGGCTACTTGTAGCCTCTTTTAGAGGTAGGGCACTAGATTGGTACCATACACTGCTGACAAACTCTATCAGTACCTAGGATGAGCTCGAAGATCCTTGAACTATCAAATATTTTTGAACAATAGAGACCGGTCCTCACTATATTATCAATTATATACCATAAAGAGGGCCCTACATGAAGCCATGACTGAATTTAATGCCCATTTCCATACAAGCCGATAGAGAATCCAAGTTGATATTTGCTCACCGCCAGAGCTGGCATTCATGTTTTACTTAAAATCTATCAACCTCGACATCTCCATGATGATCTAGTCTTTGAGTGGGACCACTCTACTGAGTGCTTATAGCATTGTTGTTAAGGTGGAGAACAATTTGATAGATGTTAGGTAGTTGCTACCCTGACTCATCATTCCTATATTTCTAGAAATATCGGTTATTGTTTAGGAGATGCCTTCTACCATCGTTTTAGCTCTTCAATCTATGTACACATCTGAATGCACCACAAAACATTGCTTCTACATTTGGATCTTCGAAGGAAGAGATGAGCGAGTTCAAATAAATGTTGCAAACTATTGTTAATGAAATAACTATCATCAAACATGTAGTGCCCCTCCATGTCAATATTTGGGGTTCACATGACAGAGCGTTACAACATGGTATCAGAGCATAGGTTCATACACTAGGCACTATGTGTGCTCACTTGCATTTATACCCTTGAGTCTATAGTTTACCTTTCTACTGTCTTCACAGTGTAACTTGAGTTTCTTCCATTAGTTGGTGTCGGGTCGATGGTGCAGGAAACTAATGGGAAAGGATAGAACCCTTAGTGTAGTGCGCAATACACTGATATCCTTCCTACCAGGGATGCATTAAAGACCCTTGTATTTTCATGTGATGTGTTTTTCACTGATGTGAGTTTGTGTGTGAATTTGTCGAGTGTGCATGAAATTTACAAATTTGTGTTTTTAGAGTCATGAATTATGTTTTCTTGAATCTGTGAAGGTGTAAATTTTTTCCCTTTTGGTTTTAATGATTGAAGTGGAGTGCTATGGGTGAAAATGATGAGAGTTAATGAAAATGTGAGTTTGTGTGGATAATTATGCTCTAATTTTGGTAAAGTATAGCATTTTGAGGTTAAGATAAAGCTCAAATTATTGATACTAATGTATTATGTTCTATTGTAGTTTGTGATTTCCAAGTAGTTGGCTTTAGAAACTCAGTGAAAAAGGTGACAAAATTGGGATCTATAGAGATAGATGTTATGATGTTAAGTAGTAACCTATTTTGGTGTAGAATATGAATTAGATTCATGGTTAGAATCCTTATGCGAATATTTTTCTAATTATTAAGTAGCAAGCTTTTTACAAATTACTAGAGTTGTTTTGAATATTGTGTGTGGTCTGGTGAGAGGGACAGTGTAGTATCACTCACTAGCAAGTGCCCTACTATGCTGCAATTTCCTCTCACGGTATGTTTGTGATAGATATATTGTGCACACCGTTTGTTTGTATGCAAGATTGTAGGAAACTAAGCCTCAATTCCACCTATATTGTTAGAATAGGGCGAGCATCATAAACACCCAATGGGTTTGATGTGGAAAATAGGAGCTGACAAGAAAGTTTCCCCATCCTTATTCATTACCTCGTCCTTGTGACTTGTTGCAACTTCACGTCCATTTTTGGTATCATTTATTTTCTTTGAATGTCATTTAAATTTCTTGCTCAATTAATGTCATATGATTGTTGATATTGTCGTTAGTTGCTCTATTACTGTGTTTATGCTTGAGCTCAACTTCCAGGAGTAAGTCAACGGGAAGGGGGGGAGGATGTAGTGCCCCTCCATGTTAGTATTTTGGGTTCACACGATGGGGTGTTACAAAATGAAATCAAGCTGCCCCTTTGAGGCTGAGCTACCAAAATTATCAAGGTGGGAAATATTCTTACCCAAAAAACTAGTTTCAGGGAGGAATTCACATGAATCCACAAGCACAAATAACAAATCAAATAGTATCGATGCCTTCTCCACTGCAAAGTGCTAACCTAAGCTCAAATCAAAAAATGATGACAAGGTAGGACAATTTGATTGATGACACCAATCCCTGGTGCTTTCCTTGTGGTGACTCACATATGCCTCGAAACTACCAACATGGCAACCTAAAAAAAAAGGTGGCAAAGTAGTGCAGCCAAGGCACAATGTTAGATCTCAAAAGCAATGTGTATTCCTCTTTGCAAATGAACAACACGGTGCTCACCGCACAAATGCAGGGGATGTCACTAGAGCAAGACGTAGACATCACTCTCAATCATGCACTCTTCTCATGGATGGAAGAAGAAGAGGCGGTGTTCACAAATGATGCATCCACATCACAAACACTATAAGTGCAATTTGATTACAACACCCACTCAAAGAGGAAATTCATGGGAAAACTAGTCGCCCCACAACTAGTTAGTTTGTAGCCCAAAGGTGCTTCCGACTAGATATCTAGTACCTCTGTAGTAACACAACAATGTCCGTTGTGGAAGGAAATTTTATAACCAAAGTTAAGGAGAAGAAGCCTCCAAATCTATCACCATTCAATGTGGTGGAACAATTGAAAAAATCATCTGCTAATGTGTCCCTGTGGGATATTT
Source organism: Sequoia sempervirens (assembly GCA_007258455.2). Classification (NCBI taxonomy): domain Eukaryota; kingdom Viridiplantae; phylum Streptophyta; class Pinopsida; order Cupressales; family Cupressaceae; genus Sequoia; species Sequoia sempervirens. The sequence continues at coordinate 92,166 of VDFB02366810.1, read as the reverse complement.
TAGCTATTTCAAAGCAAAAAAAATGCTACAACAGGCTCTTCAAGAGGATCTAATCATTGAACCAAAAGAGCAATCGCTAAAAGGAAAGGTTGTTGATCAATCACCTCCCGCCAAAATTCTGACAAATAGCATAGTGGAAGCTCCTAGTGAGGCAAAAGAGAAGTCGAAGTCGAAGCCCTTTTTCCTAACTCATTGTGGGAGAGAAATTATTGCACAATGCCATGATTGACTCTAGCACTAGCACTATAATCATGCCAAAACAAATAACTAAGGTGTTAGGGATTAGCTATGAACCTCTAAAGAAGGGGGTTATACAGCTTGATTGAAACAAAGTCGAAACTATTGGTCTCATCAAAGACCTTCCCTTGAATCTATTCTCCTTCCCTAGCATCACAGTGCCGCAAGATACTGTGATCATAGACGTTCCCCCCATGCTCGACCTCTGTTTATCTTGAGAATTTACTTCAAAGGTAGGCAGATATATTTCTTTGGACTGGTTGCATATGATCCTCAGAACCAAGCGTGGTGCAAAAATGAAAATAATCTATGAAGTTCTGCATTCAAAACATGTGGTTGATGAAGCCATGATCAACTTTGAGGCTGCTCATACCTCTTTCACTAAAGAGGAGACATATTGTACTGAGTTTCTAAAAGATGAAATGGTAACTAGAGATCGGAACAATCAAGAAGATGTTCTCTTGAGAAAATATATAGATGCTGACCCTTTCAAAAACTATCATGCTATCGAGCTAGGCACCTATGTCATCTTTGATGAGGATCAAGAGATTTTGAAAGTCATTAAGGAACCCGAGAGCGGTCAAGCCTTAGAGCTATGGATGCTCCACATTGATGGAGCCAGATGCAAAGTTGGTGCAAGATCTAGGATATGTTTGACATCCCCACACAATGAAAAGACATTGAGGTCTTTCCACTTCCAATTCACTTGCTCGAACAATGAAGCTGAATATGAAGGACTGGTGCAAGGTTTGAGCCTTATAGAGTGAATGGGCATTAGGTATCTAATGGTGTTCGGAGATTCCAAACTAGTAGTCAATCAAGTTTGAGGAGTTTCTGCGGAAAAAAATGTTTTCATGCGATCCTATAGACATAGATTTTGGGATCTAATTGAGGGATTTGAAGCATTGAAGATCCAGATGGTGCCTCGAGAACAAAATAGTGATGCAAACCGCATGGAAGCAACCAAATCCCAGTTTGAACCTGCCTCTGACCTTAATAAGGATGTCTCACACCATGATAAAGAAAGGTTCATCAACGTTTGTAAAAGGTACGAAGGAGTGGTGACCTAGTCATATGATGAGCTCAGGGGATATGATCCCAATATCATCCAACATACAATATAGCTAGCAGAAGGCTTGAAACCAGTCTACCAAAAATAGAGGCCAGTGAATCCCAAAATGGAAGCACTAATGGATCAAGAGCTAACAAAGCTAATCCATTAGTAGATTATTTTCTCAATCAAACATAGCACATGGGTATCTAACTTGGTCCCGGTTAGAAAGAAGAATGGAGATATCCACCTATGTGTTTATTTTTGGGACCTGAATAGAGCATCCCTAAAAGATCATTATATGCTACCTTCTATGGAATCCATCTTGCAGATGGTGGCAAGTTTAGAAATGTTTTCTTTGCTAGATGGCTTCTCTAGTTAAAATCAGATCCAGGTCAAAGAGGAGGATCAACATAAAATGACATTCACTACAAAGTGGGGAATGTTCACATATGCTAAGATGCCTTTCGGCCTCTCGAATGCAGGAGCCACCTTCCAAAAAGCCATGGATGTCTATTTTAGCAAGTTGATCAACAAGATCATATTGATCTATTTAGATGATCTCAATGTGTTCTCTAAGTCTAAGGACGATCATTTTGATCACCTTGAGATCGTGTTCAAGAAATGCGAGGAGTTCAAGATATCCCTAAACCCAAAAAAATGTGCCTTTGGAGTACTGTAAGACAAGCTATTGGGACACGTAGTGTCCAAAGAAGGAATTTCAATTGATCCTAAGTGGGTGAAAGCAATCAAGGAACTTCCCCTTTCGGTCACAAGAAAGGTGTCCAGTCCTTCTTGGGAAAGGTAAAATTTGTAAGCAAATTTATTTATGATTTTCTAGGAATAATTAGGCCAATCACCTTGATGCTAAAGAAGGATCAAACATTCAAATGGAAAAAAGATGCTAGAGAAGCCTTTGAAAAGATTAAGGATGATATTTCCTCAGCTCCTATGTTGGTCAATCCATACTTATCAAAGGACTTCATAATGTATGTATTCGGTAGCAAGTCAAGCATTGCTACTGGCTTAACTCAGAAAGATGATGAAGGAAAGGGAGAACACCCAATAACATTCCACTCCCGAACCTTGAAGGAATACGAGATGAATTAAAACTTCATCGAAAGGCAAGTGTTTGCAATAGTAAAGGGACTCAAGAACTTTTGACACCTAATCTCTTGCAATAAGGTGATCATTTATGTCACACATTCCAGTGTGCATGAATACATAATGGAAGGAGAAATCACTAAAAAAAGGGCCAATTGGATCACCAAGATCCTTGAATATGACATTAAGGTCAAGCATACAAAGATCATTTGAGGGAGAGGACTATGCGAATATCTGGCTCACGATGAAGAAATGGTTGCTGAAGAGAAGCAACCAGAGTTAGTTCTAACAAATGAATCTGAGTCCAAAGGCTATTGGCTAGTGGAAAGGGTGAGGTTTTTGCACACATGAAAATATCTTTCAGGCCTTCCTTCTTAGAAGAGAAGATTCTATTGCCTATAGAACAATAGATATGCGCTCATTGAAGGGATCTTGTTCAAAAGGAACTTCAATGGTGTTCTATTGTGGTGTGTTACCATAGGGAAAGCAAAAAGAACCCTTGAAACTTTCCACAATAGTGTCGAGGGTAGAAAATTCTCTGCTAAGACCGTGACCATCAAAATTATGTGCACCAGATACCTCTGGCTGACGCTATTCAATGACTCCTCATTGGTTAAAGCTTGCAAAGAATGCCAATTCTTTGCCGGAAGAAGAAAAAATTACGCAATGCCTCTCAATTCGATAGTGGTTGATGGGCCATTTTCTCAATGGGGCCTTGAATTCATTGGAATGATCAATCCTACCCATAGTGCCAGACACAAGTGAATTCTAACGGCCATAGACTACTTCAATAGGTGGACTGAGGCCTTGTTGCTAAAGAATGCAACAAAGATAGAGATAGTGGAATTCCTTGAGGAACTGGTGATAAGATTTGGCCTACCTAAAACCATCATTTCAGACAATGCCAAGGACTTTCTAGGCTCTAAGGTATGTCAGTTCACACTTGTGCATGAAATTTTCTTAAAAACTTCATCAAACTAATACTTGTAGGGGAACAAATTTTCTTGAGTCAACTAATAAAATTTTAGTTTGACTTCTCAAAAGGATTGGTTTAGAGCACCAAAGGGAATGGCATAAAAACCTCTGAGCAACGCTCTAGGTAGACTACATAACTCCTAAGCAAGTACTCAAAACTTTTCCATACGAGTTAGTGTATGGGAAGGAAGTGCTATTTCCTATCTCCATGGAGATTCTGACACTACAATTTTGTAAATCTCTCGAGATAGAGCAAAATGGTTCCATGGAGGTTTGGATGGCCAAGCTGTTGGAAGTCTTGGAAAAGAGGGAAAAGTGTTTAATAGCCATGAATAACTGCTAGCAAGTGGTTAAATGACAAGAAAGCATCTGACCAGGGTCTAAAGTACAAGGACCTAGTGCTTAAGTTTAATGAAAGTGATGTGAAACCCAACCAACACGAGAAGTTTGACAGCTTATGGGAATCCCTTTAAAAATAATTCGATGCAAAGAACACAATGCATTCGAATTAGAAACCATGGAGCATGAACCATTGGGAATTCCAGTCAACGAGATTCATCTAAAATTATTCAATTGGACTTAAATTGCTCTACCAATGTAAATATGTGAATAATGTAATTATCTTTTTCCCTTATGTTTTTGTCGGCCGGTCTTTCAATAATTATTCTTAAGTATGAGAAGCAGAAATATGAAACCCATTAGTGCATAAAGTAGAGAAAACACATTTTGTGTCTCAAAAGGGTAGATAAAGAGTCAAACACCCATATGATGAATTAAAATGCTCCCATATGTAGGAAAATAAATGATAATTCACATTTTAGAACAACAAACAAAGGAGACAGGAATTTGAACATAAGCTATATTTTCATTATATTTATATACTACGCTAAATAAAAGTATCAAAATGGCGAGAGGCCATGCTTTTAAAGTATATCTATATAATTCCTGTATTTTCTTTATATGGCTACTATAAGGCCTTTTTTTAGGCATATATATAAAAAAACTTAACGAGATTTGGTTTTTGAAACATAAGAGGAAATTATCAGTCATGGGCATGAGCAACAACAATAGAGGCGTCAATGGAAACATTAGCAATTTCTTCATCTTCACCAGTAGTAGCATCCGTAGGAGCAATGGAAAGTTGTGGAGGAAACACTAGGTTCCTGAAGTTTGTGTACCATTCAATATCATAAAAGGGCACCACATTGTACAAACAAAAGAGGAAATGGCATGCACAGGTGAACCTCTAGCGATGTTCTTCTCGTGACTAGAGTCAAAAGCCACTTAGGAATGACAACCACGGTATGACCACATCTTCTTCAATGAATTTTCGGAGGTCGCTTGCAGTTTGAATGCCTCTACCAAATGCCGTGTTTGCCACCACCTCTTTGAGGCTATTCAAGTATTTCTTTGGGAAGGTTTCTTTAACAAGACCGAGAACCAATGGCTTAGGAACTTGAATGTTGAGCATCAATGGTACAAAGTGAGAGCACACATCAATGTTAACTCTATACCTATTCTCATATTCAAGGAAATCCCTCCCCATAACCCATTTCATGGCTATGATGGCCAAGGAATGTTTATTTTTGGTCATCCTCTTGAGATGCCTAGTTGAAATCTCACCTAGAAAAGCCATTTGGGACTTAGGAGAGACTAGCCTAATTGGGGTATTCATGGCAACAAAGCTTTATACTACTATCAAGCACAAGCTCTATGCCAATCACCTAAGCCTAAACTCTATGCAAATACTACACAAACTGCAAACACCAAATGTTAAGCTAATAAGCTAATACCAATTCTGCTAAAAGTTGCTAAGTGTGATTTCACTAATGCCTAGAGCGTCTATTTATAGAAATGGCTAGGATAAGCATGGTAATTTGCATACCATAAGCATGAGGTTAATCAAGTACCATCTAAAATTTTTCACCAAGGCTCGCTTGAAACTCTCACCCAGTTGCATCTACAAGTACAATTTGCTACATGCAGGATTAGTGGAATCTAATTAATTAGCATAAGTTGGTGGCAGACTCCGGTGACGACTGAATGTTGAGGTGTCATTCTGTAGACGCTTCTAAAATTTCAAAGGAGGACACAAATCTCTTTGGGTACTTTTTGCATGCTTTGGCATAATCATTCCATGATTTGGGATATTAATTTCCATGACATACAATGTCAAATCTTCCTTGCAAATTCCAACTCAAGTTCCAAGAAAAATAACATCAAAAGTACATCATTGCCAATGGCTATTATGAATTCTTGTCATTTCAAAATGACAAGTAATTTGCTTCACACAAGCAAATAACTAGCAGTACATGCCAATTTTAATGCAAGTATGTGAGCGAAGTTGGCAACCCAAAGAAGGAAATAGCTAGGTGTCACATGCAAAAGGTTTTTTGAATGATTTTTATAAAACATTACCTAGAGAAAACAAAATTTAAGTGCAACAAAGCTGAGCTAAAATTGCAGGAAATTTGAGATTAAGCAAAAAATTCTAGTGCATAAGGAAATAGCAAAGAGTTCCCAAACAACAACACAAGTAGAGGCCCAGGGTGAAGAAATGTGAAGCTTGTTTGATGATATGCATAGAGCATCAATCATCTACATCTTTGAAAACATTTATTACACTTCACCTGGCATACCAGAGAAGCCAAAATGGGAAAATACACGAGTTTTGGAGAAGCCCAAAAGGTATAGGGATCAGAGTCGAATCAAGGAAGACTGGGATAATATTCATAATCCCAATATTGCAAGGAACCCTAAGTCTTTGAGGGAAGTAGCCTGTGAAAGGATGAAGGTATCCACCAAGCAGAAATCAATGTCACATAAGCTATGGTATATATGGTCCCATTTGTTCACTATTGCCAAAAATTGGTCGATGCGGCCATTGAACATTTCAACCCATGCACCAAAAACATCAAGGGCTAGAGATTAAAGGTAAATATCTATCCAAAATCTTGTTTGGAATATGTTGTACATCCCTAACCCTGACTCCAGACTAGAGGAGGTTGAGTCATTCAAACCAACAAAGGGAGAAAGAGTTTGGAAAAGTATGAAAAAGGCTTAGGAATTTTACAACAAAGAAACCAAAAGGCCTGAGGTAGATCATCAAAAGCCACCAAATATTCCAACGTTGCTCATTTCCTTCCCCCCAGACAAGTAGGATGCGTTCTCAATGTTGGAATTTTTCTATGACCTAGACTCTGATAAGGATGTGCACGAATTTCAGTTGGGCTTGGGGTTTCAGCTCCGCATATAGCATACCTTTTTTTGGTAAGACTTTGGATATTACATTGTTGATGAGATGCTAGGGAAAATCAAGGATTACTCACTGTAACAAAAATTCAGGTTTCTTTCCTTCCTTGCTCACATGTTTTTGCACTAAAACCTTGATTTATTTCAAAAGTATATGAGGTTGTCTATTTTTTATGAGTTGGGAAAACGAAGGCCAGTTTTTGTATGGACTCCTCTCCTCTCTACTACCTATGACTATTATGCATTTTTAGATTATTTCTTGACCTCAATTTTGCAAGATTTAAAAGGGGATGATGGTTTCAACTGGCTCACCAAGGAGCAAACTACATATATGTATAACTTCACTCCCAAGTGTGACTGGTTTCTCAGAGCGAATTTCACATTCATCTGGCTATGTTGTTTCATCGGACAACCATTTTGGTTTTCGACATGTGTCATGGATTAGGTGCTAGCCCTTGAGATGTTCTGGAAAGTATCCCTTATTGACTATAAATTTTGTAGATGGAAAGCCAAAAATAGGAGATTCTTCATCTATCCACAAACCTTCAAAATGGTTGTCATGATAAAAAAATAGATACACGACCTATTGGAAGATAAGCTAGCTTATTTGAAGTTAGTGAAGATTTGTGATAACTGGGATTAAAACCTTTAGAATGATGCACCAAATGAATTTGTCAAGGTGACACATCGCCTGCTGCCTTACTGGGAAAAATGGAGGAACCCACTAAAAGATTTAGATGATCTGCTGGTTGATTTGATCCACATTCCTACAATGGATAATAGGCCACCATGGCATAAGTTTTACTTCCCTACGATGGTATTTGATGAGAAGAAAAAAATGGTACCCACTTTGTTCAACAAGTTGTGACAAGGAGAAGAATGGACCATGGAAAGAATCAAAGCTGTTTGGGTGTAATGCCAGGAAACTGGCAAACCTGACGCCAATTATGGAAGTGTGGAATTGGATGACCAGTTTGATGATATATGGGATGATGGACATCCTATTTCTAACTTAAGCATGGAAAAGGGTAATGAATCTGGTAAAGAGCCTGAAGTGCAAGAATATGAAGTATCATCAACCTCCACTCAACACAAGAAAAAGGAAACAGACTAACCTATATGGTTTGTCTCAAATGTGTGATTGAATCTATCAAGAGCTTCGTGAACACTCACCTAGGCTGCCACAAGAACAAGAGTGACCCAACAACAATCAGAAACTAAACTAGTGGAGGATACTCTACCCACCAAATGGTAGTGCACAAAATTAGTTGTTGGGGAGAGTTCACAAACACCCGCAATAAGCTAGGAGCCACAATCATCCTACCAGTAGGTAATGTTTGCTCCTTCTTCTCTAACTTTTTAATCTTTACTAGCCCTTGTTGTTTTTGTGACACCCCTCACTACAAGTGTCGGACCTACATTCTCGACCTCTACCACAATGGTTACAAAAGGTTTCTCCCAATTCTCCCAAACTAGGCCATTTCTCTTAACGCCTACATAGATCCTTACACCATCCGCTACTGCCCAATCCGCTTTAGCCTCTCTTTCCTCAAGCACAACTGATATTGACACTCCTACTACTATTATATCGAGTACAACCCTGTTTACCCAACAATTGGAGTCTTCCTTGATCCCACAACACTGCAACAACCAATGAGTTCTCCCACCGATTCATAGATTGAACTTTGGAAAATTCCCAATTTCTCCCCACAGACTATCAATCTCCAACATAGGAAAATGCATGGACCCAGTACACTTGCATTCCCTTTTTCCCTACCTCTTGGTGAACCTATTGCAAGTGGGCTAGTTCAGTCACCATCCCAATTCATAGCATAGGGTGATGCTACAAAGGAGGTGTGATCTATCATAATGAAAAAGAAAAGGGTTAAGGATGACAAGAAGTTAGCAGAGTCTAAAGTGTATATTGTTTGTAATGAAGAGCAAGAAATGCTAAATTTTTCCACCATTTATTTGAACATTGTCAAACCGAAAGGGGAGATGCTACCAAATGATTAATACATGCATGTCATGGGACTTGATCTAAGAGTAGCCCGACCGTTGAACAAGGTTGATCTCATGGAAGAAACACAACAAGTGGTCACCACAAACTTCCTCAAGTCTAGTCGCCAACTAAAAAAGAAGGAAGAGGAGTTGAAGCTTGTGAAAGAAAGTTTCAAGTTCCTACAAGCAAAGGAGAATGTGATGGAGACAGATGTTGCACATTCATTAGAAAAAGTGCAAGTAGCAGAGATGGAACAAAATAGACTTCAAGAGGAACTTGCAAGGCTCCAATCTATTGATCCCGCCCTAGTCGATGTGCTACAAAAAGAGAACCAGGACTATCAGAACCACTTAACTCTAGAAAAGAAGATTGCGCAACAAAAGGATAAAGAGTTTGAACAATAGAGTGCTCAATTCGAGCAAAAGATGCAAGTGAAGGAGGCAAATTTTGAGGCCCAAAAGGCCCAATTGGAAAAGGATCTTCAAGAGATGAAGCTTTCCCTTGAATTAGAATCAACAAACAAGAGCCGAGTCAAGGAAAACTGGTCCAAAGAGCTAAGCAACATCAAGGGACAACTTGCATCTGCCAACAAGAGAATTGCAAAATTGGTAGAGGATGTTAGCTCAAAGGATGTGAAAATTTCCCTTCTAAGGACTATGCCCCAGTCCCCTGCTGCTCAACCGAACCTCATCCTAGTAGCCCAACAACTATATTTTTTGTTCTAGGAAAAGGTCAAAGCCTTTTTCTTTGCATTGCAATTGACGCTTCAATATATGTTAGAGGTGACAAGCTTGAGTTGGGAGGTCAACGAAGCCATTGAGTAGTTTCTGCAATTCATCATAGAAAGGGTCCCTGAAGTAAAAATTTTGCTAAATAAGCTATAAATGGTCTCTAATGAAAATTTAGCAAAGGCAGGGATCGAGGATCGGAAGGCTACTGCCAAGATGATGAACAAATTCATCCACTACCACTCAACCATCCTAGTGCTAATGCATGCACAACTACTTTGAACTAGACTATGGATAGCATGTGGGAAAATTTCTCCTGACTAATTGGGTTGGGCATGCCATCCCCATTTCTTGAAGATGAGTCAATCACTACAACTGAGCATATTATGGAGAAATTGAAGAGAAGGAGCAGGACCCAACTGCTTTCTAGAGTTTTAGCTAACCTCCTATTGCAACAGATATTGAGGGTGTCATTCATCTGATAGCACAACTACTTTTCCAATGTGAGTCATGGGCTAGTTTACCTGCGGTGCTACCTTATAAAGAAATTCTTGACCTAAGTGGAGTGCAAGAGAATCTACATGATGTATCAAGATCATTCGAGGCCGACTGGCTGCCCCTGTAGGAAGCTCTTTCTAAACTATGATTCTGCCACCCTATGGATGGTGCCTTGGTCTACGAGCCAGAGAAAATTTTGGGTTCCTCATTCCATAGGTGAAATTCCCCTGGTAGTTGCCAATAGTTGTGAATGTAAAATTCTTCAAGCTCCCTTTGGGTGTTTTTTGTATTTTGCTAAGTTCCGCCCCCCGCCTCATTTATTCAATATGCTACCCTTAGCCTTTCATTAGACTTCTTTTTGCTATACTCTGTCGGTTGCTTCCATGTGTTTTCCCAATGCTCTCTGAATGGATTCTTCCCTTTTATTTTCAATCGGCTTCTGCTACACTCCCATGTGTCTTCATTGTGGGCTATTTTTAACTACTTCCCTAGTTCACTTCCCCATCGGGCCCCACCCACGTGCCACTTAGCTTCCATTCGTGTAAAGATTTGGTAGACCCAATAAGCGGTGTCTATAGTAAACATTGCTGCTACATGTCATCCCAGTGCAAGCTTTCATCAAAAGGGAGGGTAAAATGAACCATGAGCCACAACATGCTACCACATATATCCTTGTGGGGACTTCATTAGAAGGGAAGAGTGGAGTGAACGCCAAGCTTCGATGTGGTGCCATGTGTTGTAACTGCCTCCTTGGGGAAGTAACACTTGTCTACTCAGGATATTGTTGGACCACTGCCATTATTTTCAAGGGATGCATCTGCCTACAATATCTACATGTCATGGCCCGAATATTTTTCTGTTGCAATGGTCAGGGGGAATCTTTTTTGTGACCATCATTACCTATGATCCTAAATATTTTCAGTTATTGCTCACTAGGTGGTGGTAATGCTCATTATATATACTACTCTTTTCTTCTGAAAAGGGGTTCCACGGCTCCACAAGTTCAGAAGATGTAGAAAAATTAGAGAGAGACACTAAGCCTTTAGTATTGTTTTTAAAATTATTATATGAAACTTTCAAACTATGCCATTGTTCAACCTTTCTATTTTTCTTATGTTATTTGATAAGACATTAATACTGTGCCATTATTGTTTGGATTTTTCCTTTGCAAGAACTTCTATGATTTTGAATATAAATTGCTGATTTAGATCATGTATTTGAATCCTCTTTTCAATGGATGCATGCTATAATCATTTTATGTCATTAGATGAATTGTTTAGATATTTTCTTTTAGTTTATGTGATTCTGAAACATAGTAGATTGCTGAATAGGCCCTTAAATTTATTCCCAAAGAATAGATTCACCGTGCCTTTATCTACATCTTAGCGCATCTCCTTAGTTAAAATTTTATTTTTATATCTGCTTCCTTTTCCCATTCCAAAATCCCAATTAGAAAAGAAGTCAACTTCTTTAAAAATCCAGAGGTCACTCAGTTTAGCAAAATAGGTTCCCCATAAATTGAGTTTCCCACAAAGGGTTGTTACCTTGCCAATTTTTGGCATCAACAAGACCCAAATACATTCCTCTTTGAATTTGATGTCTTATGCAAAAGTTATGACTATACTTCTAATGCACATAGGTTAAATATTTTTCCCGCCACTCTCAAAGATACAACTTTGAGATGATTCATGGGATTAGGTAAAGATGTTCCTGATTGGGACACTATTTTTGGAGAAGTATCAGGACTACTGTAGAGGACCTGAAAAGAGGATAGATGATATATTTTGAATGACAAAAAAGGATGATGAGCCTTTAGAAGATTATGTGGAAAGATTTCAGTTTGCTCTAAAGAAAAACCCTCATAACAAGTTGTCAGAAGAGTATCTCAAGTTAGTCTTTTTGAGGGGAGTTAATGAAGACTGCATGGATGCCTTAAGCCTGATTGGCCAAGGAGATATTTATCAACTACCATTTTTAGAAATTTTTAAGGCCTATAGGAATTATTCCAGGACCTTTACAAAAGGCCAAGAGGAGATAGAACATCAGTTATTGGTAAATCATCTATAGGGGTTTCAAAAATAGAGCTAATCAATATGTTATCCAATATGAAGGAGGATATCATCAGTCATTTGGAAACTCGGTTGGATACTCTTCACATTAAGAAAAATCAAGAGGAAGCTCAGGTTATGCTTACTGACTATTTTCCAAGTTGTAGGCAACAAAAAGCAAATTGTAAATGCAAAAGAGTGGCTAGTATCTAGTAGGATAAAGTTGAGAAGCCTAATTTTCAACCAATTGAAGTAGATGATGGACACATATTTTATATAGCACAAAGGAGGCCATGGTAGTAGAGAAAAGGTATTCCAAAAGAACCCATTAGCTTTAATTCATCCTTCCTTATTAGGAATCACAATTTTTTTGCTTAGAACTCTCAGCCCTAGCAAGTAAACCAAAACCAGTGGAAAAACCCTGAACAGTGGCCACAAGCTCAACCAAATTGGAACCAATAGAAAAATCCTTGGCCACAAATTTTTTTCTAGGGTTCCAATTACAATCCATAATAGCAAACCTAGCAGAGTTAGTGGCAACCTTAGTGGTAGAAAGACCAACAATGGAAACAACAAAATATGAACTATCAACAACCTATGCTCCCTCATCTAGAACAACAACAAGCTCTAATGCCTCCATCAAATCTTGCATCCTAGCCACCCAAGCAATAGTAAATACTTTCCCAACCTACACCTAACCCTAACACTAAGCTTGTTCAACAGGCTTATACTAACAAAGCTATGCAATACCCCACTTATGGGGTAGAGGTGAGTGATGTCCACCTTAGATTAGGAAAAAAAATTGTTGTACCTTCATCTCCTAAAATTGTAGAAATGGAGGATGAGGAACCTGTAGTTGAGGCTTCTAATAAACCATCTTTGGAACCGATCCAATCAGGTACACCAAAATATCTCAAATCCCAAGCCACCTTTTCCTAAACACCTAGCTATGCAAAAGTATGACACACAGGTTGAGATAGACCTTTTAGGACAATTGAAAGACGTGAGAATCAAAATCCTACTTATCTAGCTATCAAAGAAATCCTTATATATACCAAAACTATAAGGGATCTATGTCTTAAGAAACTAGGAAGGAAAATAAAAGATCCATAGACAGTCCATGTCTTGGAAAATCTTATAGATATCATGTTAGGGAACATTACAATCCCTAAGTATACAGATCCTAGTAGTCCAGTTGTGGACTTTAAGATTAATAGAACTCTCATTAAGAACAATTTGATAGACTTGGGGATAGCCATCAATTTTATGACAAAAGAAACAATGTAGTTTCTTTAGTTGGTTAACCTCAGGCCCACAAAAACTATTTTGTAACTAGCTGATAGGTCCACGGTCACACTTGAGGGAATTCTTGAAGACCTAGTTATTGCATTGGATTCTTAGGAATACCCTACGAAATTCATAGGATTACAACCCAAAGTCAATCTTGTGGGTTACCCACTCATCCTAGGCAGGCCTTGGTTGGCAACAGTCGATGCATTTATAGGCCGTAGGTCTGGTAAAATGATAATATCCAATAGGATAGTTACAAAGAACTTGGTTCTTTATCCACCGACCCAACCATATGCAGACCTTGAGCACACCATTTGGCCCAATTTTGGTGAGGAGGAGAAGGATAACTATTTTGTATAGACACTAATAACTATAGAGCACAACCCCTTATTGGATGACTAGGATGAAGATGAGCTCATTTCTTACATAATCCAAAATGACTTTGGAAGGATCTCATAGCAACAAGACTACCTCATATGCCTACAATACCCCTTGCAAAGTATTATACCCATCAATTCTACAAAAGAGAAATCATAGTTATTTCATTCATTACTACCTCAACAATGTTTACCCATCATACCAAGCCTTGATCTCTCATTAGTTTAGGAGTCATCAAAGGAATTGGAAATCATTCTAGGAAGGAAGTTGAATATTAATAATGCCTTGATAGAGGAACAACATAATTCTTTACAATCAGTGCTACAATCACACTCAACCATATATGCATGGGATTACCATGATATGAAGGGCATAGATCTTGATTTATGCATGCACAAGATTTATATTAATGATGGTTATAGAACCATTTGACAACCACAATAGTGTATGAATCATGCTCTCATGGAGATAGTGAAAGTTGAGCTACAAAATCTCCTTGATGTAGGTTTTATCTATCCAATCTCAGATAGTAAATGGGTCTCACCTTTGGTAATTGTTCCCAAGAAAGGTGGGAAATGGAGATTATGTGTAGACTACAGGGAATTAAATACAACCACTAGGAAAGATCATTTTCCTCTGCCCTTCATCAATCAGGTACTTGACTCACTAGATAGGAATAAGTACTTCTCATTTCTTGATGGTCTCAGTGGTTATAACTAGATTAAAATTACTCTAGAGGACCAGGACAAGACTACATTTACATGTCCTTGGGGGACTTATGCTTACTCTATTATGCCCTTTGGATTATGCAATGCTCCAATTACCTTTCAAAGAGTAGTACTCAACATATTTTCTGATTATGCACATGATTGTATGGAGATATACATGGATGACTTCACCACTTATAGTGAAAGTTATGAGGAAGCTCTCAATAACTTGGAAAAAATGTTAAAAAGGTGTAAATAACACAACCTATCACTCAACAATGAGAAGTGTTTCATGATGATGACACGGGGAATTGTATTGGGACACTTTATATCCAGCGCAATAATTCAAGTTGATCCACACAAAATAGACATAATATCTACCTTACCTATTCCTAAAAAACAAAGAGATATTAAGAGATTCCTTGGTCATGCAGGCTAGTGCATGTTAATGCTTTAAATTTTTCCATTGGAGTAGTCTTGGGTTAGAAGGATGGCAACAAGGAGTATGCAATTTATTATATCAACAAGAATCTTCAAGGGGTAGAGTTAAGCTACACTGTAATAAAAAAAGAGATGCTTGTTGTAGTCTATCCTATTAATAAATTCAGAAACTATATTATTGGCTATCCAATCTTTGTCCATACAGGTCACACAACAATCAAGTATTTGATGAACAAGCCAGTAGTTGGAGGTAGATTGGTAAGATGGCCACTTCTCTTACAAGAATTTTTGACATTACCATTGTAGAAAAACTTGGTAAAGAAAATGTGGTAGCGGATTTACTATCAAGACTGCCAACACAATCAATTGAAGGAGTGGTGGATGATTCATTTCCTAATAAACACTTGTTTTCTTTGTAAGTACAAATACCTTGGCATGCAAATATTGCTAATTATTTGGTCACAGGGAAAATTCCACCACATTTCTCACCAAGAGACAAAATAAAGTTGGTTCACAAATGTTTTCCCTACTCCTAGATATCTGGTTATTTGTTTTATATAGGCTTGATAACATCATGAGAATATGCATAAGGGAGGATGAGATTTTTGATATCATGAAAGCATGCCATGATGATCCATGTGGAGGTCATTTTACAACAAAGAGAACAACTTTTAAGATCCTCACAACTGGCTATTATTGACCTACTTTAAATAAATATTTTGTTAAATACGCCAAGAGTTATGATAGGTGTCAAAGGATGGAAAGGACAAATAAGAATGATGAAATTCCCTTACAACCTCATTTGACATTGGCACCTTTTGAAAAATGGGGTTTGGGCATCATTGGGACAATCTCTCCTACATATAATAACAAGGAATATATCCTTGTTTTTACTGATTACTTGACAAAATGGGTGGAATTTAAGGCCCTATAGTTTTCCAGAGATGGTAATGTGGCTAAGTTCTTATATGAAGATATTTTTACTAGGTATGGAGTACCTAGAGAAACAATCACTAACCAAGGGCCCCAATTTACTTCTAATCTAATTACCAAGTTGGTTGAGGAATACCAAATTAAACATAAGAAATCAACACCCTATCATCCATAGCCTAATGGTAAGGTGGAGGTCACTAATAGGGAGATTGAAATCATTCTCACCAAGGCAGTGCAACTGCATAGGAAAGATTGGGTTTCAAGTTTAACTGAATCAGTTTGGGCATACAAAACTACATGGAAAAAAACCACTGGATTTATACCCTATGAGTTAGTCTATGGAAAGACAACAATCCTTCCTATTGAATTTGAATATAAAACATTGAGGACAACAGTAGAGTTGGGAATGGATTTAAAAAAAGAAAAAGAGGAAAGGCTGCATTCTTTGAATGGGTTGGATGTGATTAGAATGGAAGTATTACATCATAAAAAAATAGTACAACAAGGAATGAAATGACATGATCAATACATTAAAAAAAGAGTTTATTGTGGGAGATTGGGCCCTGTTATATGATTCACGGTATAAATATTTCAAGGGAAAATTCTAGTCTAGATGGTTGGGACCTTATGAGATTAGCAAGGTTTACCCTAATGGGGCAGTACAATTACACATCATTGATGCAATCCGGTTTTCACTTCTTGTTAATGGCCATAGACTAAAGTTGTATAAAAATCCATTATAGAAGGATGAATTTATATTTTCATCGATCCAGTAATATGGCACTTCCAATGAAATTGATACAATATTTGATACATAGAGTCCTACTTCAGTAATACGTTACATACCCAACACTTTTGGTGGCCTAGAGATTGAGTTACACAACTTAGTCCCTAAGCTTCCTTGGCACTAAATTTTCATGTTTTTTTTTTCTCACAAGTACACACTGCATGTTATAATAATATTCAAAATATCTTTAGAGGGACTTGTTATCAATATTCACAAGGGTCTTGATGGAGAAGGGACTTGTAGCTTCACACTATCAATGTTTAGATTGGGACCTAACATTACAAGTGATCGTAGCAATGTTTGGTAGCCAAAAGAATATTAACCTCACTTGCAACCATATTTACTCCAAATCCACTCACATTCATTTCAAATATATTCAAGTATAATATCCATCATTTCATGCCAAATAAAGTGGCATAATTATTTTATTACCCACTCTCATTTCAATTACTTGAGCTATTAAATCACCAGCTCATACTCTTCATTTCCATCCCATGAAATCCACTCACCACCCACTATTCATTATCTTATAGTTAATGTGTCACATCAAATCAAGGAATAAATATATTCTTTTAGTTTCCATGCACAAAATATGGTTATTTCTATGACGCAATACTTAAAGTATGTTGTTATGATTAATCTAGTTTTCTTTAAAATTTCATGCACTTTTTCATTTAATTCCATGCATTCAGAATATTATATCTTTAATTCCCATTATTATGAATTGATGCCACCTCCAAATCATCAACACGAAGTGAGTTCACTTCACCAATTAAGTTAGGGGGATGGTACAACTTACTCAATATTTTTGCTAGTCCTTTCGAACATGCCTTCCAAAACCAAATTTAATGAATATTATGACATGCAAAACCTTATTCATGTTTTTTTTTTGTTGCTATTTTTGTTGCCATTTTCAAAATTGCTAAAACTTGAAACCCTGAGAGTATGAGAACATCAACTTAGAATAGAGTTGAACTCAAAAAGGAATTTGCAATTGCAATATGGTATATTAGTAAGGATATATGAGGAAATGGAGGTTTTGAAGTGGTAGAGTAGTTTGAAGGTGGTGGGAAGATTGAATTAAATTTCTAGAGCTTAATTTGGTATATCGAGTAGAGAAGGAAATAAGGATGGGAGGAGATGTTATAAGAAGAGAGCCAGTGACTCACCAACAAATTTTGGAGGATGCAACAGTCATGCCTATCTTCACAAGGGTTGGATGGCTCAACTACTTTATGAAGTTGACGAAATTTAGTGATGATTTAACAAGAAGATTTGCATAAAATCTTCAATATGATGAAACGATGGTAAAGGGACTTTCTATAGATGCATTTGAAACTGCTATTACACAGGTTATAGGACTATCAAGGACATAAACAAAATTCCCAGCTCTGTCTAATGTAGTACAGCTTGGGAAGAATTCTACATAAGAAGAGAGGAATTGGATTCCTCATTACAAGGTATGAAAATAATTTGTCTCCACTAGTTGTGGGCAAGATGTTCCTCTTATATTATTATATATATTTCTAGTGATGGTAGACAAAATATTTTGTATACAACCCATTTCAAATTGTTAAGTCATCTTAGGAATAATCGGGTAGTAAATATACCAAAATTTCTCTATAAATTGTTGAAACAAAGTGCCTTAGAATACCAAAAAAGGAAATGTGATACTTAACTCTCTCATCACTACTTAGTTACTTTATTGATAAAAAGGAGTTTAAGAATCCAATACCCACAAGTGAGGCTGGAGGATTTCAGGGTAGAAGAATGAAAAGACATTAATATTTTGCTAGATGCACTCGTAGTTCTTGAGGATGCAGAAAACCAAAGTGATCCCCAAGATGAACCTAAAGAGGAAAACCCTCATGTTTCACTTGTGGCCTCACCTACCCATAGCCAAGGCGAGCATGAAGAACCTGTAGAGCCAGATTCTAGGCTGCCCATAAATGAGGAATTACATTCTTCTTCTAAGTTACAAAAATCTAAAAATTGGAGAAGCAGTGTATCTACCTCCCCTACACCCTTGAAACTAGAATAAGATATTTCAAAGAAACCAAAGGATACTCAAAAGTAGAAAAAGGAGGAAGTTCCTAAGAAGAAAAAGAGTGTTAAAAATAAAAAGAGGAAAATTGAAGAAGTATTAACACCTAGACGCTCTGGCAGGTTGAGGAAACAAAGTGATACAAAAGAAAATGTAGAAGAAAAACCTCAGGGAGAACAACCTTAGGAAAATGTCATGCTTGTAGAAACTAACTTTGAATTGGAGAGAAATACTCCTGGTAATGAGAATGTACTAGTGAAAAAGAGAAGGTATGTAGAGATCACTTCTTATTCTGAATCAAAAGACATATTTGATGCCAAGAAATTTTGAACATAAACCTTTCCCACTCCTAGAGAATATGAGGAGAATAATGAGCAGTTTGAGAATGTAGAGGAAGCTTACATTGAAGACAAGGATGTGAGAAAGGAACTCCTGGAGGCATTGGACAAAATTAAGCACCTAGAAGAATTGGTAAAAAATTATGAGCAAAAGGATAAATAAAGAGAGGAAAAAGTGAAGGAGATAGAGGATAAACTATAGCTATATGGTCATGGCACTAAACTAGATGTGCTAACATAGTTGGTTGTTACTAAGACAAGGATAAAGAATTGACAGTGCTAGATGAGAGACCTCCTCTTAAAACTCTTGATTATCATACAACTTTCTCACTTGGATACCAATTGTGGAAATTAATTGATAAGTTTTTAAAGGAAAAAGAGAAGTGGAGAAAGGAAAAAGAAAAATATGAACAAGAATTAGAAAAGAAGGATATGGAACTGAATAAAACAACAGTTCAGTTGGAGGAGATAGCAGATAAGGCTGCACAAATAGTCAGGTGTAGGCCTCCACTGAGAACTTATGCACTATTTCTACAAGAAATGTTTTTATGTTTTCCAATTTAGTAGATTAGTTAGCAAGCATTCAATTGGCATGAGTCAAACCTTTGAGTTTCCTGAAGTTTTTGCTACTTCCATACTCGAAGACTAGGATCAGTTGTGTGAATTTTATTTGCACAACTATGTGATACCTAATGAAATAGAATGGAACCCTTTAATCTTTGTGGGGAATCTTTAGATCAGGGAACTTTCCTCTTACTACAAAAATGAACAACTTAGGGGTGAGATTATGGAGGAATATGAAGAGAGAAAAATCCATTGCACTTACAATCAAAAGAGAGGCTAAGGATCTAGATACAATAATTGATGAATGGATGAGACTCCTTACACATAAGGAAGTAGGTAAGAAAATCATGAAGCTCAGGGAGGTAGACTATGACAAAATGAAAATGTTAGTTGTGGGAGTAGGACAACAATGTTTCAAAAATGTGCAAGATAGATGGAACATTTGACACATGAACTACAAAATAAAGAGCCACATTCCATGCATAATTTCATTGTTATGCTTTAGAGGGCACATAATTATATGAAAGTCAATATCAACAAAGGAGTTCATTGGATGCCACTCACTTTTCATCCACCTATTCTCCTTTATTCGATCCCACATTAGACAGGGGTGAAAAGTGATGAATGTGAGAGAGCAGGAGCTATTTGGATGAGGAAACTTTTAGAACATCAAGATTTTTATCCGAGATAGATTCAGGGTGTTAGCATAGTTATGGACCTAAGACAAATTGCTCAACACTACAATCAAGATCCCTGATGTTTTACTTGGAGACAAGCAAAAAACTAGTTGGGGGGAGTGATAGGTTTAGATAATGGCTTATTTTTTTGTTTTTTTTATACCTATTTTAAGATACTTTTAAACATATTATCCAAAAAATGTTCCTACATTATACTATCCTTTTATATCCATTATGCAAACTTGAACCTTAATTATGATGATGGAATTACGGTTATAATATATTAGTATTATATGGTTTATATGAATGAATGCATGAAATGTTGATGGAATGCTATGAATTAATTGTGATAGTCATCCTCATGTACATGTTTTGTGGAATTAACTTGTTTGTAGCTTGAAAGGAACCATAGCACAACAGTTGCTGGTTGAACCCATAGCAAAAGAGATGACTGGACACTGAAGCAGGGGAAGCTCCAGGTTAAGTTGAATGTGGTGGTCATTGATCAAAGGCTCTTAATGAAGATTGGATGTGCATTGTTATGACAGTTTAATAAACACTGAAGAAGAGGTCTCTTTCATCTATGGAATTTTGACAAGTGGTTGTATGTTTACATACAGTTCTATTTTGATAGAGTTCTAGTTCTAATAGGATTTCTCTTTCCTTTTTAGTTATAGGCTGAATAATTCAAATCTTAAATCCACACTTTATTATCTAGGAGTGGAGTTAATGGTTTTAGTTAGTTGTTGCTTTCAATAAAGATTCCCTCAGTTTGTATATAGTTTTTGGTTGAATTCGTAGGATAGTTAGTTGGTTTTTATCATTTTTATGTTACCAGTTGCTTTCAATTTCAAGACATGAAAAAATACTCTAAATGATTGAGTCTAATATGTGGAAAGATCTTTTGCAATCTTTTACAATATGAATGGAGTTAATCTTATGGGATGCATAGAATCTATTAGTTAGATTGTGTTCAGTTAAGTGGTAACATTTACTTGAGTAGGCCATTTAAGGTATTGTTCTTCACTTCATCTTTTAGTTATTTGTTTTTGTTGATAGTTGTTATTAGTTTATCATTGTTCATGAATCATATGCAAGTTAATTGGAATTTCATTTCTTGCTTAGTATGAATGAATGCTTGTGAATATGCATGTAACAATTATTAGTAACACTCCGGAGGATAGTTTAGTTGAGTCATTAGTTTTTATTAAGTTTTTGGTTAACACAATATCATTTTATTAGCAGTATTTTATTTATAGTCTTTATTGTAGGTACCCATAGTAACTGGTTATGGTTTTTTCTTTTATTGTTTTACAATTCTGTGAGTTTCCAGCAAGTAGAATAACTTAGGTAGGGTATTTTAAGTAGTTTCAAGTCCATGAAGGCATATATAATGCTGCACCATCATAAAAGTACAATCCCTGGGTTGATAATTTAATGTAGTCTTAATAAATGTGAAGTGGATTGTTCAACTAGTTAAACCTCTGAATTGAGTAGATTCTACCAAGTTTACAATACATTATCTTAGACTCTACAAAACCTACAAGAAATTGGATTAGTAGTTTAGTTCAAAGTCTTCTCCCAACATTTGCCACATAACTAAAAATCAAATATTAGTAACCAAAAAGATCTACCCTATTGAATGCAAAAAGAAAAAAATGAAAAACTCAATCTTATATCCTCTTTTTGCTTGACAGTCAAATACGGTGCAAAAAGGGTCAAATGTGATGTTTTAGGCAATGGTTGTTCTGAACCAATGTGTCATAGAAGCTAGAAATTTTGGCGTAGTATGGAACAAATGTGACACACAAATTTGGACCTAAAACACAAAATTTTGACAAAATATAGATGTAGATGATGTAAGGTCATTGTCAAGATGTTAGAAAAATATCCAAAACCCCTATAAAATGTTCAAAAATGGAAATTATGAAGCAATGATGAAATTTGTAAAATCACAATCAAATGTAGTGTTGTAGATGGTGAATGTGGCATTCTGAGTGACATATGTTGTGCAAAAAACCTCACATGCATCATTGTGGATGACGATTGCGGTGCTACACAGATTGATTGTGACACACCACTTGAAACTCAAAATTTCTCAAAAAATTCACAAAATCCAGTTAGTTCACGTTGGGTTCACCAATTTGTAAGACTTGGGAAAATCGGGGGAAAGCATGAATCATCAATAGCAACCACAAAACTACCTTTAAATTCAAGCCACAATGACCCTAATCTAACAATGAAGCACAAATGACAATAGAAATCCAAATAATAAACCAATGAAACCTCAATTCCTATGCCAAAGTTGATTCTCCTCCATTGCTCTTCTCCATTTTGCTTTGTTTACTCTTAGATTTGTAGTATGTAAGATATATGATAAGCTTAATGCAGGTGATTGATAACAAGTTCTCAAGATAGTAGGTAGAAAAACTTCAAAGATTGTGGTAAATAATTGAGAATAAAAGAGATAAAGATGGGAAGAAGGGACCGTGATCCAAGAAATTAGGTGATAAATAAGGCTCGGATAAGAATAGATAAATTAAGCAATTGCAACAATTATTTAATTTAGGAGAGGGTTGATGAATAATTAAATAATTAAAAATAATTATTTAATTATAGAAGAAAATATATATCCAGAATATTAAATAATTGAAAAAAATTATTTAATAATCGATGAAGGGAAATGGTAAATAATTAAATAATTAGAAACAATTATTTAATTATAGATAAGAGGAAATAATAAATAATGGTAATAATTAAATAAAAACAAATTTATTTAATTATAGAAGAAAGGAGGGAAAATGAAAATGAATAATTAAATAAACAACAATTTATTTAATTATAGATGAAAGATTAGTGATGTAATTAAATAAATTAAAATTTATTTAACTAATCCAAAGAAGAATATGGATGAAGTGAATTAGTTAAATAATTAAGAATTTTTTAATTAATAAAAGAAAATGGCATGGCATTAGGAAATAATTAAATAATTAAAATTATTTAATTATGTAGGAAGGATGGAAATTACTACAGAAAAATGTTGTTCATAGGCTTAGGAATTTTTTTTGTATTACTTATGTATTTTAATTTTACTGGAATATTACATGCATATATTAAATTATATTATATTATTAGGGATTGATGAAGAATTTTCTTCTTTTTATATTGTACACATGAGAGTGGCTCAAAATTTTAAGTTTATTTATGATAAATATATTTTTGAGAATACAATTGGAGTATGTTGTGCAGGGTAGCTATTAGCTATAACACATGACATGCCAACACATATAGATATTTGTTCTTGTTGCTAAGCTACAAGATGTGTATGATGAGGCTATCATATGAGGAGATTATGCCATTATAGAGTGAGATTAGGTGATTATATAGATAACATCACTAATAAAAGATCACGATGAGGGATTCACTCAAGCAGTGATGCTAAAAACAGAGTAGGACCTAGCAATAAGAGTATCAAAGTGTAAAGGCTTCACATGATGCTCTTTAAATATAGGTAGAGAATATTTGAGCTATGTTGTAGAGGGTCTAAGAAACTACACCATTAGGCTTAGATCATCCCAAGGAGTGAAATTTGATTGACTAGATTCACAAAATGAGAGACTAGGAGATCCAACAAAAAGAAAAGGTAGTGGAGTTGATAGGTGTTGTCTAAGGCCTATATACATGGAGTAGGTTTTAGACACACTTTAATTTATAACTTGGGTACAACAATAATCACAACAATTGAACTAGTCATCAACATTGGAGAATTCAAAAAACCATGCCCCTTGATACACATTATTATATTATGATTATAATTTTTTATTTATAATCACACCACATTTTGTTATATTGGTGATTGTATACACATGAGATACATTATATATCAAATATTTCTATTTTGAGCATTTTCTATGTGTTATGGATGCTTTTATTTTTACATACATGTTTTTGATGTTATAAAACTATTTAATTAAATATAATTGTGATTTAATCAAACAACCTTGGATAAATTTATTTAGATAAATATGATAATTCTCTAATCAGATAATTAGAATAAAAAAATTTAATGAATGTTGTGAAAAAATTAATCAAATAATAAAATTAAATTGCTTAACCAAGTTGTAGCAACCTTGAAAATGCATCTCAAAATTTCTTAAACATTGATCAAAATAAGCATCTCAATGCCAACAAAATGGTACAAGAGAAGGTTCTAACAAGTTCCCTTAAATTCCATGATATAATATCACAATGATATGAAAGACATGTAGATGATTATATATAACTCTCACTCAAGTAGTACAATAAGGAAGTACATCTCAACTACTTTATAATAATATTAAAGTCTCCAAAGGATAAAAAATACAACCCTCATCCATGATGAGAATATAACAAACTATTATTTCACACATGCATATAGAAATGGTCTAAAATAATATACATTATAATTAGTATGCAAGAACTACAAGCTCAACTCTGCGAGCTAATCCTCTAAGATTAAATATATGCAAAGAGGGAGGGAACAGAGCCGCGCCTCATAGAGAGAAAAGATCATACAGGTTGTGCACCATGTGGAAGATGTAGATGGAATATAGAAATAAGTTGGAATAACGAATAGACGTAAAGAAAATAAAGTTCAGAGAAAAGAAGAGGTTGTATCAAACAGAGAAATATGAGATTGTGAAGAAGAAAATTGCAGAGTGAAGATCGGATGAAGACAGAGTCAAAATCCAAAGGTCAGAGATTGGAAAAATATAAAATGCAGATTGCATAATATGAATATATGATTGTAAATTCTGGTTTCATTAATAAATTGAAGTTGTCGGTTCAATGTGTAAATTTGAAACTGTGAGATATCCCGATTGATTTGGATAATTGAATTGCTATTGTGAAATGTTGAATCGGATTTTAATTGAGAAATGAAATTATCAAATTAAGTTTGAGGTGGCTGCGAATTTCGCCAGTCCGACTCTTGAAATTCAATTTGCATCAAGCACTATCATAATCCAAAGGTGTGTTATAACATAATATTAGTTTTTTTCTTGTTAATGCATTCCTTTAGTAAAAAGCATCATACTCATGAAACCATAATCCAAACATTCCAAATACATGGAATATGTTTTGTAATACATAATCTCAATAACAAGCACATGTCAAATAATCATTCCAAGATAACTATTATACATAAATATATCCTTTCTAAAATCTAACACATATGAATGCAAGGACATGAATAAGTCAAAATATGATCATCAATAATAATTTTGCATCTTTTCAACCTCATAAGGTTTTACTTAGTAATACATCCAAAACCATATAAAAATTCTATATGAATTAATACTTGCATCCCACACTACAAAATCTTTACCCATTTGATCCTATAGTTTTTTTAATAATACATGGTCAAAGATAGGACTATATGTATCTTAACTTTTTCAAAATAAAAGTATTCAAATATACCAATATTATCTATTCAAATATGCAAGAACACACATAAAGCAAATACTCATAAATAAAACACAAATAAAGCTAGTATATGAAATAAAACATAATACAAGAACCTCACATTTTACAAAAACATAATAAAAATGATACTCACACAAGTAAAATACTCAAGGAATACATAAACATGACATACCTGATCCCCAAAACCCATTCAAAGATCATCTCCTAACTCTGTAGTGCACCCAAATATAGAAACGTGATTTTAACCATTCGAAACCATAGGAAAAAATCACAAATTCCATTATTTCAAATGGAATATGTGATAAACCTCTCACACACCATCCTTTCAAATAACACCCTAATCTCACAAGACTCACAAGTATAATTATAACACACAATAATTCATATACAAATGTATGATCGACCATAACATAACATATGTCACACATAAAACATGACACAAAAGATATCACAAATCAACCATGACACAAAATATGTCACTGGTTAACTAATATAAACTATGACATAGAAGATGACACATATCCACATAAATCAAGCTTGACACAAAGGATGGCATGGCTCAACATATATAAACATTGATAAGATGTCACAAACCAAAATATTTAATTCTCCAAAAGGAAAAAAAAAACCAAGCTAAGTTGGATTTGCACAAACATAATAGTCCAAGAAAACATTATGCATATAATCAATTGACCCCCAAGACCATTCATATAGTCAAATAGTCATGCATACAATTCTAGAAATCTCTACAAAGTAAGACAATAGTTTACATTCAAGACACCAATATGCCACACTATACTATTCATAGGATTATAAATCCTAAAATTAGATAATTAAAACCTATAAATACAATAAATCATGATACAAAAGATATCATATTGATAATACTTAGTTTTGGTATTTTCAATACATATAGATTGTCATTAAATAATCAATATCTCATTATTTAAAAATGGGTACAAATAATATTTCAATATGATTTTAAAAAAATATATGTATATTGTTTCTCATATCTATCAAAAAGTTTAGTTCATAGAAATAAATTTATAATCACTAGAATATACTAGTTTTTCTTATGTCAATTAATCCATTTTTACAAAAAGCATCCAATGTGTTCAAATAAAAAGTTAAATATAACACATTAAAGTGTAAATCTTGGTGAAAATATTTATTTGACAGTTTTAAACCACATACACCATTTTTTTCTCATGTCAATTAACCCATTTTGATAAAAAAATCCAATGTATTCAAATCAATAGTTCAAATATAACACATTAAAGTGTAAATCTTGGTGAAAATATTTATTTGATAGTTTTAAACCACATACACCAAAATAAGAAACGTTTAGATCACCATTTAATAATTTCATATAATTTTCTTGTACAAGAAATCAATTAACACCTCTTTCAAAAATATCCTGTTATTTTTTTATCAATGAATTGTGGTCTTTGGGACCACTCCCGTACATTAAAAGATTAAATAAAATAAGATAGAATACATCAAACCCATGAACAAGGGTACATAATAAGAGAGAGAATCCATATAGGGCATAAAGAAACATCATGTTGAATATTTTTGACCCAAATTTGTATGAGAGTGTAGTCTTATTTTGCCTCTACTATCATTTTTTTAATATTATTAATTTACTTTGTCACTATTATCCATTTTTTAAAATTACCTAAAGAGTGCACAAGCATATTCTCTAAAGCGTCCATATTTTTGGAATAAATTTGATTCTCATTTTGTACACTTGTCATAATTTCTTTGTGTTGGTTTGAATAAATGTCTTGTACCTAGTTATTTCACTTACTAGGGACTTAGGGGACATATTCACATGTTAAATTTACTTAGGTCCTAAGATTCTTTCTAGAAGGTGTTAGTTGTCATTAGTTGCTATCTTATCTTTTGACTTTTAGCACATGTGACCTAGGTAGTTGTGATAAGTTGTCTCATGTCATAATATTAAGACACTTGTCATAATCTTATGACATCTTAGGTCTCACCTTGGCTATATAACCAAGGGTCTCTCTCACATTGTACATTGATTCTTTTTGCATTCATTGATAGGAATATAGTTTATTCTTGTCATATTGATCTTCTGAGTATTTTGTGTTTTCCATAGGCCTTTAGATTTTGGGTGGCTATCTCCATAGCCAACTATTTCATGGTATTAGAGAAAATTGAGTGCCTTTGGTTAGTCTTTTAGGAGATCTTGAGTGCAATCTTGTATTTTCTTGAAGCATTGAGTATGCTCTTCTCTTGCAACTTTGGATGATCTGGAGAATAAAAAAGGCGTGATAGAAATACTAAATTTTGGGGGGGTTCCTTTTTTGAATTTGTATTGCAGGTACATTTTGGGAGCCTTTTGCATTATATCTGAACTCTCCATTGTGTCTAGAGTGTCTAGAAAAGTCAAATTTTCCTTTTGTTTCATCCTAGTTGGAAATTGGAGGCCAAATCTACAAGGGTTTGAAGATTGAAGGTGGTTGCCAGATCCAATAATAGCTACCACTTTGGAGCATTTTGAGTCAAAAAGAATGTTGCCATTCGCATCTAAAAGGGCTAAAAACCCCAAGATCAACTGTCAAATCATTAAATTTGGTGAAGTTTTCCACTGAGCCAAAAAAAATTACCTAGGGAGTTGTACACCACCCCAAGCATTATTATCACATATGGTATGATTTTTTTGAAATATATATATATATATATATATTTTCTTGCATTTAAAAATTTCAAAAAATAATAATATTTCATAGTTTTTTTGTAAAGCTTTTCATAAAAAATTAAAAGCTTTTAAATAATAAAAATAACAAAAGATATTTGGTACCCTGCGCAAGCAGGGTACTACAGACATACCTGCCTATGTAGGTAGGTCAAGTACATGTTGTAGAGCGTGGGGGCTCCAAGTGGCATGGACCCTACAGGTCTTGCCACCCATCATTCCGCAGGTGGACAATTTAAATAGCCGACAATCATTTAATAAAAACTGGCATGCTTTTTTTCAAACAATGGTCAATCAAATTCAAACCGATGGTTGTCAATTTTATACGCAGGTCCAACGAATATTCCGCATCAAGATTCCACCGAAGAGTATTCCTCTATAGATTTTGTCGACCGCCTGGGCTTGCGTTGAATGGTGAGCTAGTCGGCTATCAAATTTAGCATAGTGTTTTACTAACATCAGTGCCACATCAGCACCCTTTTCAAATTTTTTAGCCCCCTGACAGATGGAGATTTAGATTTTGTAGTTCAACTTTGAAGACCGGTAACTTTGTCATTTTGAGGTTTTTTTTTTATTATTTGGGCTAATTTTTCATGCTCTACATGTTGGTGTAGAAGGTTTCTAATTTTGATGCACATATTTTTCAAAAAAATCAATTTGTCAAGGTGTTTTTGAATAGTCTCCATTTTTGGAACTTCCATGGCTCCTTCGAGTTCATACAAACTCCTTTTCATGTGCAATTTTTTTTTAAAGTGCATTTTTTTTAGAACTTCACAATGGGGTTGTCATTTTATATTCATTGTGAATAGAAATTGTACCTTCAACATATAGCCTTATTTGGATTATTTTGGCAATTGTATTGCATAGATCATAGTTTGATATTTTGCATGTTGATCACAGTTTGATCTAGTCTTATTGTGGAAATTGTAAGAATTGAAATCAAAAGACCACTTAGCTAGTTCTTGCAAGTGGCAATTGTAACCACACTAAGTATAAAGTATCAAATCATTTGCTGGGGGTTCTTTGATTGAGTGAATTTGGGGGGTTGTGTTATGTGATTGTTCTTTGAGTTCTCCCTTATGCTCTTCATATTTTAGCCATGGGTCATCCTAAGTTTCCTCTTTTAACTCCACATAACTATGCAACATGGAAAATAAATGCATGAAGTAAACTAATGGAAAAGGGATTAATTAACTACATTTATGGATTTGTTCCAGAACCAACTTATCCAAATTTAAAAAGTGAATGGCTCATTAAAAGTACTATGGCTCTTGGAACACTTAGGAAATATGTTTCTCCTAATCTTATCTTTCATATTGATAAGTGTAAAACAACTAAGGAAGCTTGGGATAAACTTGCTCAATTGTATGAAAAATTTGATGAGATTAGGGGATATAAACTTGATAATGATCTCACTAATCTAGATCCAAATATCTTTGATACAATACAAGACTATGTAACTAAGGCTAATGAACTAAGAGCACAACTCAAATATTGTGGTATTGATAAGAATGATGCACAGTTGGTCTTCAATTTGTTGGAAAATCTTTAGAATATGCAATTTTTGTTTCTAGTTTTTAGACTCATCGGTCAACTATGGGAAGTGCCTATACTACACCTTCATTTGATTCATTTACAAAGATTTTGATGCTTGAACAAACAAAGTTGATTACTATGGGTATTCTCAGGTCATCCAAGTCACAAGATTTGGTGGTAGGACATGTGTTAGGATCTAATAAGAAACAAAGGAAATCAAAGAATAAGCCACACAAATATCGAGCACAATCCTCTTCTCCTCAGCAAGGAGACTCTTCATCATCTTCCAAGAAGGGGAATTCACAAAATAAGGAGAAATTGACTTGTGCATATTGCAAGAAAGTTGGTCATGATGAGCATCCTTTCCATGCTAAGCAAGTTGATGAATTGACTAATCTCCTCAAGAAGAATAACATCAGTTTTTCATCTTCCTACAAAAAGGAAGCATATCCTTCTACTTCTTCACAATCAAATAAAGGAAACAGACAGGCACTTGTTGCAGCCCTAGGATCGCCATAGCAATAGATACTCGACTCAACTGCTACACATCACATGGGTTATGATAGAGAACAATTTTCTTCATTGGAGCCTTGTACAATACCACACATTCTTACAAGTGATGATACTTGGGTGGAAGTTGTTGGAAAATTTTTGGTTGACATGGATGATGGATCATTTGAGAATGTACTTTGTGTTCCTAACGTGTGTGCCAACCTTCTTTTAGTCTACCAAATTACTCATCTTGGGAATTGTAAGAAAGTTGAGTTTTCTCCAGACATAGTTGTGGTCAAAGATCTTGAGGATAATGCCTTGGTTGCAATGGGAATGGCCAATAATGAGTCTTAGATATATCAATTTTCTCACTTTTTGCTAGGTTCTCCTTCTACAAAATTTCACTCATTCAAATTCAGTGAGTAAGTTATAGCATGAGTGGTTTGGAAATCTTAACTTCGGTATCTTCAACAACTTAGCTCATAGGATATGGTCACAAGTTTCCCTCGCATCAATTTTTCAAATGGTGTATGTCCAAGATGTGTAAATGTATTGCACCTAGTTATTTCACTTACTAGAAACTTAGAGGACATATTCACATGTTAATTTTACTTAGGTCCTAAGTTTCTTTCTATAAGGTGTTAGTTGTCATTAGTTGTTATCTTATCTTTTGACTTGTAACACGTGACCTAGGTAGTTGTGATAAGTTGTCTCATGTCATAAGATTAAGACACTTGTCATAATCTTATGACATCTTAGGTTTCACCTTGGCTATATAACCAAAGGTCTCTGTCACATTGTACATTGATTCTTTTTGCATTCATTGATACAAATACAATTTATTCTTGTCATATTAATCTTTTGTGTCTTTTGTGCTTTCCATAGGACTTTAGATCTTGGGTGGATATCTCCATAGCCAAATCTTACACTTTGTCATTTCCTATGGCTACATGTGTTTGTAGTTCATCTCCTAGATTAGGGTTCTTAGTAATTGAATCCTTCAAATATAGGGACAGTGTCCATGAAACTGGAGGATAATTGGTCAAAGGATCAAGCACCTTCACAAAGTGCACATGGGAAGTATCCACAATGTAATGGTGTGGAAAATACCCTTTCCACCAAAACCCTATAAATTTAATGTTATGCTTGGGCTTGGAACAATCATTAGAAATGTGTCCTATTGCATAATATCTTTGATAGTGAAAGGGAAAACCTTCATAATCCAATATTTATTTCCAATTCCAATAAAAAAATTTAAAGTAATATTATCTAGGAGATCTCTCAATATCAATATCCAGAAGGATGGAGGTGAAAGTTATGTGGATGAAATTGCAGGTATCAATATCTATCACCAAAAAATCACCCAAGGAGTAGCCAATTAATTTAAAGCAAGAATTGAACCAAAATTGTAACAAGTTCAAGAGATGGACCCAAATGGGTTTCACCTTGAATGCTTTAGTGAAAGGATTTGTAATGTCATGTTTTATTCCTAAATTTCTGCAACCTATGTTTCAAAAGAAATCAATAAAGATAATTATTATAGCATTAAATAAAGATTAAGTTTTTAAGAATGGTCAGACAACATATGAAGAGTTGTAACTATTAAGGTGAAGAGTTGTGACTCCCTCAAACTTGAGATAAAAAAGGGAAATAATTTCATTTGAGAAAGAGATCCATAACATCATTCAATTAATCAATTAAGAATAAATATGATGTGACTCCTAATGTAAAAGTTGTGACTCTTAATGTGAAAGGTTGTGACTTTCAAATATGAAAGGTTGTGACTCCAAATATGAAAGTTTGTGACTCTCTCAATAATAAGATATAAAAGGGAG
This sequence comes from Sequoia sempervirens, assembly GCA_007258455.2. Lineage (NCBI taxonomy): Eukaryota > Viridiplantae > Streptophyta > Pinopsida > Cupressales > Cupressaceae > Sequoia > Sequoia sempervirens. The sequence continues at coordinate 60,064 of VDFB02366810.1, read as the reverse complement.
ATCATTTTCTTGTGGAGAAAGCATCAATCAAGTGGATGGGGAAAACAAAAAATAAGAAATTGGAATATAAGATATCTATTAGAAATAAATATTATTTTAGCAAGAATGTTATTGAGAAGTAAGTTTCAAAATATAAATAAGGAATAACTATATAGATATATACATATAAATTATAATTACATAATGAAATGATATTTGATTAATAATTAATATAATAAGATTCTTTTAGTAGTCTATTTTGAATTTATAGAAGTGTTAATAAATAGGGAGGGCAATCAACCTTTTAGGTTCATGGGATGGGAAGTATTGGCTTTCCCTTCATCAAGATGCCACCCCTGAGATGCAACACCTGTGGGGCTAGGAGGCATATGATTGCTCATGAACTTGTTGAGGTAGGCAGTCTTCATGCATCTTATCAAGCACACCAACCTTGAGATGTAGTGCTCATGGGCTAGGAGGTGAATAAGTACTCTTGTGCTTGATCAAGGAGGATGGAGGGACTCCAAGGTGGGCTGAGAGATGTGTGGACTTGAGATCCCACCATGTTCATGGTCTAGGAGGTGGATGAGTGCTCTTGGGCTTGAGGGACTTCTCAAGTATGCCACTCGCGAGATGTAGTGCTCGTGGGGTCGGGAGGCATATGAGTGTTCTTGGGCTTGAGGGTCTTCTCAAGTACACCACCCAAGATGGATGGACAAGGATCCACCCATGCTCTCACATTACAAGGACAACCACCTTGAGATTGCAGTTTGTAAATGTTTTTAGTGAATCCCTAATATGATTGGCTATTATAATATGCCTTGGCCTAATCATTAGTGATGTTAATTTATTTTAAATTCAAATGTTAAGATGATATGAACTATAGATCTAACTTTTAGCTATGGTGTATTATTCTCAACATTATACTTGTTTATATATTAATCTAAATATAACCATAAAATTGATACTTGTTATTGCTAATATCAATCTTTAGTGTTTATTATTGTTTTTCAGGCCTAAATCAAGGAATATTCCAAAATGGTACATTATAATTGGTATCAAAGCTTTGATCTTGCTAGTCTGAGGATCAAAAATATAAGTATATGCCTTGGAGTTTCAAACCAAGGCTATGAGAACTACATGTTCTTCTAGTCACAAGTTATTAGATCGTAAGATTCATAATGAAGGAATAAATAATTATTCTCTAACAACTCAACTTAGTTAATGATAATATCAACCGATATAACTTAACTTTCATTTCTCAAATAGAAATCCACATGTTGCCATCAATAGTTGTCACTAGAACTTAGGCATAACTAAGATACAAAGATATATTTAGATTATCTTACTTCCAAATTTTAGGATATAAGTTCACAGAGATATCATCTTGGCCTAGGATTGTCAGTCTCTTAAAAGCCAACAAATCACATTAAAGTCCACATGAATATTCCAAAATAATCTACAATAGTTTATCTATAATATTGATCTTAACTATAACACCTAATTTGAAACATCATAGAGTGAATTACTATCAGCATGTGAGGTTTTGGAGTTAGAAATAATAATAATAGAAAACTAAGTCTAAATTCAATCAAATTTTTATATATGCCAAAACAATATTTTTGAGAGAATGTAATGAATACAACTCAATTCTTTAGGAAGATTCAATTTTTTGTTGTAAATAAAATAACATATTTTGACTCTTAGAGAGATCTTAAGAGAAAATTTTAAAAAGAACCATTGGCACCATAAATTGAGTTTTATGTTTTGAGATTTATTGTAGGAGATATTCATCAAGCTTCATCAAGGTAGGAACACAATTGTTCTAATTAAGAGTAATTTTTTCATTTTGAACAAGATCATAATGTACAATCAAGTCCATACCACATATGATCTATCCCACACTCATTGAAACAATGGTGATGCATGGATCTACCTTGTAACCTACAAAATTGGCCTAGTGAACTTTATTCTGCAAACCAAATTCACTTCTATATTTAATATCTAGAGTAGATCATTTCATCCAAGGGTCTTCTTCTCCTAAATCATTTTTTAGAGTAGCTTTACATTCATGGTTGAAATCAAGGCCATCAATATTAGCCATATGTGTATCTTAGATAAATTTAATACAAATCAAGTTATACCCATTTTTTTATGTAAGTCTATTTTAAGTTACATTATCGGCCCATAACCCAGAAATCCCAAGATCATTTTTAAACTTTGGAAAAATTTGATGTTGTTTAAATGATCCTAGTGGAATAAAACAATACTTTTCTAGGATATGAAAATCATCTTAGATCAAACATGGGGATATGTCAAATTTTTGCATGAGGAGTGACAACCTCTAATTTTTATATGGAATTTGGACAAGAATTATAAATCTACAAGGTTGATTTGGGATCTTGATAACTTCAAGAGCTTTTTAGCTTGTAATTGCTTAAGGAAAATCAATCTTGGGTAGGGTGGATTGTAATGTCCCATTTTATTCCTAAATTTTTACATCCTATGTTTCAAAAGAAATCAATAAAGATAATTATTATGGCATTAAATAAAGACTAATTTGTTAAGAATGTTCGAACAACATATGAAGAGTTGTAACTATTAATGTGAAGAGTTGTGACTTCCTCAAACTTGAGATATAAAAAGGAGAGCATTTCATTTGAGAAGAGACCCATAACATCATTAAATCAATCAATTAAGAATAAATATGATGCAACTCCTTCTAATGTGAAAGTTTGTGACTCTTAATGTGAAAGGTTGTAACTCTTTCAAATGTGAAAGATAGTGACTCTTTCAAATGTGAAAGGTAGTGACTCTTCCAAATATGAAAGGTTGTGACTCCAAATATGAAAGGTTGTGACTCCCTCAATAATAAGATATAAAAGGGAGATCATTTTCTTGTGGAGAAATCATCAATCAAGTGGATTGGAAAAACAAAAAGTAAGAAATTGTAATATAAGAGATCTATTGGAAATACATATTATTTTAGCAAGAATGTTAATCGGAAGTAATTTTTAAAATATAAATTGGGAATAACTATGTGTGTGTGTGCATGTGTGTGTGTATATATATATGTATATGTTTGTATACATATATGTATATGTGTGTGTACATATATATATATGTATGTATTATAATTGCATAATGAAATAATATTTGATTAAGAATTAATATAATAAGATTTATTTAGCAATCTATTTTGAATTTATAAAAATGTTTACAAATAAACATGTTGATCAACCGTTAGGTTCACAAGATGGGAAGTATCAATTTTCCCTTCATCAAGTACACCACCCCCAAGATGCAGCACCCGTGGGGTCGAGAGGCGTATGAGTGCTCCTAGGATTGTTGAGTAAGGTAGTCTTCATGAATCTTATCAAGTGTACCACCCCCGAGATACAACACTCATGCATTGGGAGGCAAATGGGTGCTCCTAGGCTTGATCAAGGAGGATGGAGTACCTCTAAGGTGGACTGAGGGACGGTGTGGACTTGAGACCCTTCCATGTTCGTGGGCCATGAGGCAAATGAGTTCTCTTGGGCCTAAGGGACTTCTCAAGCACATCACTCTCAACATGTTGTGCTTGGTGGGTTGGGAGGCATATGAGTGCTCCTGGGCTTGAGGCTCTTCTCAAGTATGCCACCCCAATATGGATGGATAAGGATCCATCCATGCTCTTGCAATACAAGGAAAACCATACTTGAGATTGTGGTTTGTAAATATTTCTAGTGAATCCCTAATATGATTGGCTATCAGAATATGCCTTGGGCTAATCATTAATTATGTTTTATTTTGAATTCAAATGTTAGTAATGATATGAACTATAGATCTATATTTTAGCTATGGTGTATTGTTCTCAATATTATACTATTTTAGGTATTAATCTAAAATAACCATAAAATTGATACTTGTTATTGGTACTATCAATTTTTAGTGTTTATTATTGTTTTTTATTAAGAAAATAGGTTTTGAAGGTTCCTAAAACCCTGTACAAAAAAGGTAGGCTATTAATTAAAGAACATAGAGACCACACATCCCCCAAGAAAAATACCAACCATCAGCTAAACCAATAGCAGATAATCAACAAACATAACAAAAAATGTAGATAGAAAAGAGAGACAACAACAACTACAAATTCTTAAGAATTCTCAATGCCTCCACATCACTAGCAATTACTTTTTCATGCATCTTAACCACATCATTAAGCTCCTTGACATACACCATTCGCCCTTTCTTCATTTTGCTCCTAGTCTGAATGCAAGGTCTATCATACATGTCTCAACATTGCCCAATAAGGCTCCATCCTCCAGGTCTAACATCTCCTTCCCATTAAGTAGTTGCTTATTGGTCCACTGCCTAGCTTTTTCATTAAGAGCAGTCGGTCCCTCCACACTATTCTGCAAGGACACGCGACTCACAAAAATTAGGGTAGTCATATCAGTAAGAATATTTGACACCTTTTGTTCAAGAACTACCTATCTAGTTTCATGATGAACCTTAAGTTTTTTCACATCTGCCACATATCTATCAAGGGTACTATGCATTAATTTAACCTTTTTGGGAACTAAAGATTCCATAGTGTTATAATCAATGAGAGACACATTAAGCCAAGCCGTATAATCAATCTTCAAATGAAGAAGCTTAAGTTCATTAAGAATCCATTTTAGCAACAAGAAAATATTACCAATCCCCTCGCTCGTAAGGCGATAAGCATCATTGCTATCCATCAACTAGAGAGCTTCAACAACATAATGAAACTTACCATTTGGGGTGACTACCTTCTCTTTACTCACATCCAAAGACTTGACCTCCAAGTCAATCACCTTATTAGGACTAAAATATTTATCATTCCTTTGCGTTGATTCCTTAGGCATAAACTCCATACCATCCACAAAATCCTATGCATTCTCACCAATCTTTCCCTTTCCTTTACCCACAACAAGGGCCCCTTTTTCAATAGAAGTATTTCCCACCTTCTTCATACCATTTTACCCTAATTGAATTCTTATTTTATCCCCAATCAAGGGAGGAGATTCTACCTTCTTCCCAGTAACTTTTTTCTTCTTAGATGAGCCAATCCCTTCCCCACCCCCTCTAAATCCACACATTTAATAACACTTAGCAAAGGAGATTCAAACTTCTTCTCTTCCTTCTTCACACTAAAATTTTTCTTTGTAGAGGAGCCTTTACCTCCTCCATCTCATTCCAAATCAGTGAAGGACCCCTCTGACCAAGAAGAGGAATCCTCTTCCCGATTCCTTTTTCTAGAAGATTTAGCAAGATCATCCTGGGGGTCCTAAAAATACTCAGACCTAACATATTCCCATTTATCACTCTTCAAATCATCCCCTATGTCAAGCTCAAAGACATTATCTTTAACCTTATACCCCTTATGTAATTTAGGATTCTCAATTACATAATTTTCCTTAATATGCTCAACTAGCAAGAGCATAAGTCCCTCATGCAAGAAGGGGTTGTTTGGGTTCTTGCGATAGTCTTGAATACCATTTTTAGGAGATGAGTAGATAATAGGGGAAAGAGACATGTTGGAAAGCAAGAAGGTTAGGTTATATCTCTACTTGACAAGATAAAGAGTTTGAAGCATGATAATGATAGAATTGTGGAAAGGGCATGTGAGCTTAGAGGCCTAATTGGTCTAAAGATGGAAACAATGTTGAGTGCATTGAAGGATGTTGAAGAAGCTTTGGCAGTCAGTGATCTAGTGAACCTTGAGCCTGTAGAGATGCAATCTTATCTGTTTTGTGGTCACATGACTATTTTGGAGAGTCTCAAAAAGAGTTGGGACACTAGTTTGATCCTATTGAAGACCAATTTTGCAGATATATTCAAGTTTGTGTAAGTTGTAGAAACAAGTTTTTACATAGCAATTTTTTTTGATTTTTTGTATGCGGATTCCCCATCTTTTCCATTGATGTCAAAGGGGGAGAAGAGTCATGTGAAAAACTATGAATTATCTGAGGAGAAGAGTCATGCAAGGAGAAGATTTGTGTGAAAGAGTTGAGGAGAAAAGAGTCAGAACCTAAGGGGGAGTAAGTGCTAAAGATAGTTGCATTGATGGTGTTTTTCACATCATGTGTTTCCATCAATTGCAAAGGGGGAGATTGTTGGATGTTGTGGATGTGTTGCTGATATGTGTTGTCATTGATGTCAACACTATTGGAATTAATGTCATAGAAGTTGTATATGTCGAGGATATTGAGAAAATTGTAATAAATAAGTTGCAAGTTGTCAATGGTGAAGTGAAGTTTAGTCTATTGGTTAGCTTAGCACATTGATGATCAGAGGTTGTGTATTAAAGGGTTTTTTTTTAGTATATCTAGTTTATCCATGTCAAGTTTCAGAGATCCTCGTGAAGATTTGATCAAGTTATGAGCAGTTGTATTTTGACAGTCATTTTGTTGCTTTAGTTTGTGTTCCTGAATGAAGATGATGTGATTCTAGTAAGTTTAGTTGTTTTGGATGCTTCTTTGGTGATTCATGATGTTTTTAGATGTTTTTAGATCATGATCTATTAGTGTTGCACATCCAAATTGATCGTTATGCTCGCGATTAGATATTTTCTCTTGTGTGTTCATGTTTTTCATGTTCTTGGCTGACAAGGTGTTGTAGCATGTTGTGGATCTTCGAGGAATAATTATTTGAAGTATTTTCATGTTTGAGAATCTAATTTTTGGTCTTCACTATGTTGTGGCCAACTTTGGTTGGTGCGCATTGAAAACTATTTGTGGATTGAGCTGACAATTTGTAAATATTTTCTATTTTGTTGAAGCAGACATGTAGCGATTAAATCCTTAGTAATGGATATATATAAGCAATATTTTAGATAATTTTGGTAGATGTATGAAGTGTGTTTTGATGTGTGATGCAAAAATTAGAGATATTGTAGAGCGATTATGCACAGTTTCACTTGTGCATAAAAGGATTTGTGATGTGAATTAAAGTATAACAGAGTAGAAGAGCAAAATTAGATAGAAGGTCAAGAAATCGATTAATGTGCTTAACCAAAACTAATCTCAGGCATTTGTAGATGCTATTTCATAGTTCACCACTCTAGTTGTATTTTGGAATTGATTGCAAGGCAATAAGCCTTTCTATTTTTGAGTAGTGAGCTCTAGGCAGTGTGCCTGAATGCAAGTGCATTTCCATTTTGTAAATAACTTTTTGAGTATACTCATATCATATTGTGGATTGACCTCCACCATGGTTTTTCCCCTAATAGGGTTTCCACATAAAAAATATTTGTGTTATGGTGTTGTGGTTGCTTGCTTCATGTTCATGCATATTTCTTTTGGTTGAATGTTATAAGTGCTTTAAAGATCATATTAATAAAGTTAAAAATTGCAAAACACTAATTCACCCCCCCTCTCAGTGTTCCTTGATTCCAACAAGATGACCCTATTATGTTTGAAATGACTAAGTAGCATGAAATGGCAACCGTTAATCATTGAAAACCTGCCATCCAACATGAAATATCTCATCACAACCATATCCACATACCTCTAGATGGGTTTCAAGTAATTTTTGTCATACCCACCACTACCCACATTCTTAATCTTCAACCTCTCTTTATCTTTAAGGAAATTCACCATGGAAAATTTAGTGACTAATCTCTCCTTGTAGAGTTTTTTTTCCTTTTGAGGAGGGGCATGACACCTTCGTAATTAATTCCTTTGTTATGCTGACCTCCATCCCATAATTTTTTAAAACCCTATTCTTCCAGCCACTTACAAACTCCTATGACCCCTGGGAATCGAAGCCATGAAGCTTCAACAAATAAGGCGTCACACCACCCTTCTCTAAAATCTACCAAACTAAACCATTCTCCATAGTCTCTTCGAAGGTTATTGGTTTAGTTTCAGATATATCACCACTCATTATGAGTTGTCCACTAGAAACCAAAGCTTCTTCCCCAAAAAAGAAAATCGTTAGAGAAAACAAGAAGCAACAAAGCATAAGGAGAAGCCAAACACCCACAAAGCATGTAACTTTGACATATTTAGTACTAATAGGCATCATGAAACTAATCTTCTAGATGTTTCCCATATCACTACCACTAAGAACCAGGTGAATAGGCCAACTCAAATGCCTAATCAAAATAAATATGCAATTAATTCTAGACACTCCTCCAACTAGTGTATGGAACATGTGACCTTTTCTCTTCATTTATGATGGAAAGAATTTCTATAGGGATGACATCATTAGATTCCCAACGCCTAGGTGTGATCACCCCCATATTGGAAATGTAGTCAGCAAGGTTATTAGCCTCTCAATAGATATGAGAGACATAAACATCATCAAACATACCCAAGATATCTAAAGAATCTTGAATTAAATGTTCAATAGTCTAGGAGGGAGGGATAAATTTCTTCAAATAATTAATCACATTCAATGAGTCTTGTTCCAACCAAATACTTTTGATCCCCTTCTCTTGAGCTATTTTTAAGTCATGGTAGGTAGTCGAAGCTTTTCTGTAGTGGTTTGTCTAGGTTCCCAAAGGGAGTGCCATAGAAAAAAAAAGTTGACCATTTGAATCACATAACACTCCCCCACAACTAGCAAGTCATGGATTACCTTTAGTAGCCCCATCAAAATTCAACTTATACTAGTCTTGAACTGGAGCTTTCCACCTCACACCCTCCCTTGAAGCTTTAGTCTTCTTCAAGGGGTTAGATATATCAACATTTAGGGTCCACTGATCAGAAACAAAGCAATCATAGTTCAAAATAAACACTTTTTGGGTAAAGTTCTTCAACAAAACCATTTTAGATTAAAAAGTTTCCTTAATGGCAACACAAATCTTGAAGGCCAATCTTAGAGGAGGGATAGAAGTGTCTCAGAAGATTCTATTATTTATTTCCCTCCACAAACCCCAAGCCACATGAGGTACAATAAGGGACCAAAGCAAAACTAACAATGGGTTAGAAGTGGGGGTGGACCATTGAAACCAAAGATTAGCCATGGATCCCAAAAAGACCCAATCTAGATTCCAAAGGTAAAACACATACTTCCACACCTCCACTGCAAAACTACATCCAACAATTATGTGATAAGAATCTTCCACAACTTCCTCACGTAAGTAACATCTATAGGGAATCGAAAAGCCCCTTTTTGAAAGGTTATTTATAGTCAAGATTTTATCTTGGCAGAGCAACCAGAAGAAGATATTCACTTTTTAGATTATCTTAGGAGACCAAAGCTTCATCCAAAGGGGAGGAGGGCTAGCAAAATTCATCTAATGATAAAATTTTGAATCCACTGAGAAAGAACCCTATGAAGACAATCTCTAGACTGCTTTATCACATTGAGAAGAGGCCGACAAACAAATCAAAGATAAATAGGAAAATTCCGGCTCAAGATCCTTGTGGACTTCATGAATCCTCTTCCATTTACCATAAAAAATGTAGTTCACAAAAAAAACACCAAAAGAGTGAAAACAAAGATCCCAAAATGGGGTAGCCCATAACTCATCCTTAAGAGATATGTGTCTAGTCCACCAATCATCCCAAAAAAGGATACATCAACCATTTACCAAAGACCATCTCAAACTAGAAGAAACAACATCTCTAGCCTTAATCCAAACATTCCAAAGAGCCAATCCAGAAGGGATGGAGAAACCATCCACCAAAAAGTCTCTAAATCTGCCAATGCCATGAAGATATTTATTCCCAACTATCATCACCCACTCCTTAACCCCAAGGAGAAGGTTCCAAAATTTTTTGGCCTTGAGGGATAAATTAAATTCTTTAATCCTTCTCAAACCCAATCTGCCCTATTTTTTGGATCTGCAAACTTCCTCCCATGAGACAAGATGCATTCTTCATTTATCTTCTAGACCAAACCATAAAACCTCTTTTGAATGCTCTCAATCTTCTCCCAAAACTTCCTAGGAATTTGAAAAAGACTCATAGCACATACTGGCAGGTTTTGCAAAGTGGACTTGATAAGCTGAATTTTACTAGCTTGACTAAGCAATGCCACTTTCCATCCAACAAGTTTGGAGTTAACTTTATCAAGAAAAACATTCCAAAAAGAATCAAGAACCACATTAGGACACAAAGGCAGACCTAGGTATGTCGAAGGGAAAACCCCAATCTAACATTGAAAAATATGGGCAATTCTCAGTTGTCTTCTCTCTTGAGTGTTCAAAAAGAAAATAGTGCTATTGGGAAGGCCGATCTTCTATTCTAAATCCAATTCATATTTTTGCAATATAAGCTTAATAGCTTTAGCTTCAGCAATAGATGCTTCTCCAAGGATCATAGTATCATCCGCAAACTGTTGGTGAGAAAAAAATTAGGGAGATGAAGAAGGACTTAAACCCTTAAGATCCCCATCAATAACAACCTTGTGAATGAACTCTCCAAGAGACTCCACCATAATAATAAAAAAATAAGGGATAAATAGGATCACCTTTCCTTAAGCCTCTCAAACTCTTAAAAAAAGGAGAGCCATTAACCAACACTAAGTGTAAGGAAACTTTGCAGCCATGTAATGACAATTTCCACATAACCCAAATCTGAAAACATGCAAGTAAAATACTCAACATCAACATGCAAGAGAATAGACAGCATACCCATCATAGATGACACAAGATATACCCTGGGAAAACCCTCAAGAGGGAAAAACCCAGCCTCCAAAAGCATCCACACTCCATGTATTATTCAACAATGAAAACCCATTACAATACATCTGCAAAGACTCCATGAACACTTCTGAAGCACAAGCTATCCATGCATTCCATGTGACCAAGCATGAATCCACACATCCCATGCCATGCTTCAAACCCTCACACATGCACAAGCTCAACCTGCTAACCTACAACAAATTGTCCAACCCCAAACAACTACCCTTGTGATTGCTTTTATAGAAACAAGGTCCCACAAAACCACCAACTGGTATTACATAAACCATGTACCCAAAACCATACAATATCATGTGACCCCACATTTAATATTGGGTACTTTATTATTTTATTATTCCCCAATATTAAATAATTACATTTGACAATTATGTCCCAATGTTACATACAACAAAGTGGCCCCAACATTATAACTCCTTGTGATGCACATTCACCTAGAAAACCACTAGGTGCACCACACACATAATAAATAAATAAAACATTACAAACATTATGCAAGGTGTACAACACCTAATCCTAACAATCTCCCACTTCTTGTATACATTGCATAAGGGGGTAACAAATAAAATCCATAGGAAACATGTACAATCCAAGAATCCAAGTGCTCCATGTGCTCCATCAAGATACCTATAACAAGAACCAGGGTGACCACCATCTCATCCATGAATGCTCCCATCCTCCACCATGCCAACTGCACTAAGATATGAACACATCCAAAGAGATTTCACACTAACTGTCACAAAGAAGCATAAACTTGCCTCAACCTGATATCTCAAAACACAAACACTGAATCCAATATGCACCAGTAGCTGTCAAGAATAAATCACCATAGCTGAATTGACATCCACAACAAATGCCAACACATCCAACTATCCATACCACCAAGGTATATATATCATAGTAAACTCATGCCAACACAACATATCCATCCATAAACCACAATAACAAACTTCATGTGCAAACCTGTCAAAGCATGACATACACATCCAAGAGCTCCCACTGCATGGGCAATGTCAAGATGAATGCAAACTTGGAATGAGCACATTCAACGTGTCGCTTCGTTAACATCCCAAAAAAAAGGCACCATCACAAAGGCATACCAAGTCTACTACCAACATCTCATAGAAGTAAACATGTAGTACCAAGGAACATCCACAATGATAAGCAAAACCTACGAACCAAACACCTGTAGCATGTCCTCCTACACACACACCTCTAAATGCCAACTGTGTCAATTATGATCTCCTCCATAACACCCCAAAACAAAATCCATAAGCACATCCAACCGTTCAATCACCAAGATCAAACATAGCATATGCAACTAACATGGATGTAAGCATCTCAAAACAAGAAGATCAAACTCACTGTAACCATTCCCAAACCAAGGAAATCAGCCCAATAAACCATCTCCTAAACCCAACATCACTGAATGTAATCATAATGCATAAGGAGATAAACATGCCAACACTCCTCAAATGAACCCTCCAGAAATCAAATATCCATGGCTCAAGATCCATATCCATGAGAAGACAAAACCATAAACATAATGAACCTGAAAGAAAAATGGGCAATACCTCTCAAGTGAACCACTGAGTAGACCAAGAGTGGGGAATGAGAATGCTCCTCCAGGATATCCAAGTCATCATGACTCAACCAAGAACACTCTCCTCATTGGTCCATGTTGAACTCATGTCCAACCAAGGTGTAGGCTCCATCAGACTTTCTGCTAAAATCTCATCAAGAGTAACCATCTCAATATGTCTCTAACCACAAGAGAACACCAAGCCTCACCTAAGTCTCCAAGTATCCATGAGCACCTGTAACTAATCAATTCATGCTAAAAAACCAAGCAAATGATCAATGTACTCAATATAAAGAGAACCAACCAAGATCAAAATCATAGTTCCAACTACAGAATTAGGAACATAAACATAACTCCATGATCTCACAACCTCTCAAAAGAAGATCACATGAATAAATCATCATAACATGTACCATGCCACTACTTTAAATCGGTAATCAAGAGTATACCATGACATAATAACACAACCATACTACAACCAAGGATCACCTATCAAAACCAACAAGTCATACACAATACCTCAACATCTCCAACACCTAATGTCAAAGAACTCTCACTGTAGCACATAGAATCTAAGAGCTCCTCCATGACACCAAAGATCACCTGCTGAAGACAACCATCCATAATCAACAATGGATCCACATTATTGCCAAATGCTCCCATTGAACCATGATACCGAGCAATTCCATGGCACCAAGATGCACACAATCAACACCACATCACTGTCATAAGCTCACACAAAACCTATGAATCCAAGCTCTCAATGACAACATGATAACCATCCTCTAAAGCAAGAATATACATCGCCAAACCATCATATCCATCACAGCCAAACCATCACTGTCACAAGCTCCCACTGAACCATGTAACCAAGCTATCCATGACATCGTGATACCAATCTCCTCAAACCAAGAAGATACACCGCCATAACCTGAATCAAGATCCAATCCAACACCACCAACAATGCACTTGCATAAAACCATCATATCATGCCAAAGTCTCTAATGCACAAGAAACATCCATGACATCATGATCACCACCAAATATACCAACAAATCAACCCAACTGTGTCCACATATCTGCATAATCATAGTCAACTACATAGGTCTCATATCATGACTATACCTGGTAATACCATCTCACCTCCTCAACATGACAACCAAATCAAAAAACCAAGTGACTAAACCAAGCCACCAAAACTGAACATGCATCAACACTAAAATATCAATGGGCAAAGACAAACCATATCCAAGTCATAAATGCAACATGTAAGTATAGACCGCCTACAACATTGCACAACTTGTAGATACAACAATGCAACATACAAATCCAACCATGTACTGATAACCATGTCAAAAAAAGAATAATCTGAGATGTACAACTGAGCATACAATGAATCCAACATCAAATCTCCAAGATCCGATCATCCATAAACTCACAATATCACCAAAGTCAAAGAAACTCATAAAAAGCTCAAATAAATAAAACAAAAAATAAACCATGCCAAAATATCTCCAAACCTAATCCACTGTGTAGTGCTCTGAACAAGCTTTCCGTTGACTATTCGAAGTCCAAAATCTGACTCCGTATGCACCCGATATGCCCTCTCAAAGTTCAAAATGAACACCTGACTTCCAACATGCAAAACACTATCAAAACTATAAAACATCAGAAAATCACTGACACCACAGCATAGATCATCCAATCATCTTTCCAACGAGTCCAAGAATTTGAAAATCCGATAACCTGGGTGAAAGTTATGCCTATTTGAAAAAAACAACTATAAAAAGACCAATTACATCCCCTGGTGGCCCACCGGTGGCCCACCGGTGGCCCATCGGTGGCACCCTGGTGGCGGAATTCAAACATATTAAAAACTGTTTAATTTTTCAAAAAAATAAAAATTCACTGCCTTGTGTACGGACCTGACGCAACAATAAAATCTGGTTAATGACCTTTGAAATCCGACGAACTTTGTTTGAATGGCAGAATTTTCAATTTTAAAAAAAATTAAAAAAATTATATAAAAACATCACCGGCGGTTGAAGATGGCCCGACCGGACTTTGCCAGATGGGGACCACTCGGTGACCATGCTGCTTGTAGTAGTACCCGCCGGCAGAGCCGACCACCCTGCACATGCAGGGTACAACTGTCTGATTGAGTCCGCCCCACATTTTCATATATTTTTTGTTTTTGTTTTTGATTTTTAATTTTCTAATTTTTTGTTTTTTCGTTTGTAGGTACAAAAATATTTTCTGACGGGATTTTTTTTTTAATTTTTATTTTATTTTTCTGAGTACGACGTCTATACGGCCGAACAGGGTTGCATTTTTTTTCTGTAACTAAAATAGGGCAAATTATATGTCAAAATTTCTCTCTTGGCCACCCTGAATCCAACCATGAGGTCCATTTTTTCCCAGGAGGTCATCTATAATTTCACCCCCTTAAAACCCTCATTTAAATGCACAGCCAAGAAACCCTATTTTGTCAAAATTTTCTCACATCCTAAATCTGCAAACAACCCATCAAACCAGCAAACCCAAAACCCTCAGATCTGCAATAAAATCCTCAGATCTGCAATAAAACCCTTAGATCTGCAATAAAACACCTGCAAAACCCCTATATCTTGCCATTGTCTTTCATTCTCTTACAAACAAGGGTTATCCAATCCACAACCAAAGCTCTGATACCAATTGTAAGGAAACTTTGCAGCCATGTAATGACAATTTCCACATAACCCAAATCTGAAAACATGCAAGTAAAATACTCAACATCAACATGCAAGAGAATAGACAACATACCCATCAAAGATGACACAAGATATACCCTGGGAAAATGCTCAAGAGGGAAAAACCCAGCCTCCAAAAGCATCCACACTCCATGTATTATTCAGTAATGAAAACCCATTACAATACATCTGCAGAGACTCCATGAACACTTCTGAAGCACAAGCTATCCATGCATTCCATGTGACCAAGCATGAATCCACACATCCCATGCCATGCTTCAAACCCTCACACATGCACAAGCTCAACCTACTAACCTGCAACAAAATGTCCAACCCCAAACAACTACCCTTGTGATTGCTTTTATAGAAACAAGCTCCCACAAAACCACCAACTGGTATTACATAAACCATGTGCCCAAAACCATACAATATCATGTGACCCCACATTTAATATTGGGTACTTTATTATTTTATTATTCCCCCAATATTAAATAATTACATTTGACAATTATGTCCCAATGTTACATACAACAAAGTGGCCCCAACATTATAACTCCTTGTGATGCACATTCACCTAGAAAACCCCTAGGTGCACCACACACATAATAAATAAATAAAACATTACAAACATTATGCAAGGTGTACAACACCTATTCCTAACACTAAGAAGGT
Source organism: Sequoia sempervirens (assembly GCA_007258455.2). Taxonomy (NCBI): domain Eukaryota; kingdom Viridiplantae; phylum Streptophyta; class Pinopsida; order Cupressales; family Cupressaceae; genus Sequoia; species Sequoia sempervirens. The sequence goes on along the minus strand of VDFB02366810.1, from coordinate 44,442 downwards.
AGGGGTGGCAAACAATTGTTCCACAATCTACACAAATCTCTCAAAGAAACCAAAGGCCCTCAAAATTATGAGTAAAAATTGCCAGTTAACCCTATCATATGCCTTCTCCAGAGCCAATTTTAAAAAGAAACTAGAATTCTTGTTGACACACAAGGAGTGAATATTTTCATGCACAAAAATAATAGAATCAATTAATTTCTTTCCAAGGACAAACTCATTTTGTTGAGAAGAAATAATCAAGGGGAGAACCTTCTGAAGATGCAAGGCCAACACTTTGGAGAAATATTGTAGATGGAGTTACAAAGACTAGTAGGATTAAACTCATTGAAGGTAGAAGCACTCAATTTTTTAGGAATCAAGACTAAAAAAGTAGAGTTAAGTTCTTTCAACAGGTTCCTACTACCAAAAAATTCTTTAGTAGCTTCCAAAATATCTCCAAAGACAATATCCCAAAAAATATGAAAGAAGAACATAGGGAAACCATCTGGCCATAGGGCCTTATTCCCTTCAAAAGAGAAAATTCCCTTTTTAACCTTGGCATCTAAAGGAATGCAACACAACATCTTATTCAAATTATTGGAGATAATTTTAGGGATAACTTCCAACAGAGGCTCTTGACAAACCAGATCCAAATTCAGATTATTAGATAAAAGCTCAGAGAAGAACAAAGAAGCAACCTATCTAATAGTCTCTTCCTTATCCAGCCATTCACCATGACAAGAGATCAAATTTATCTAGTTAGCAGCCCTGTGTTTCAAAGTAGAAAGATGAAAAAATCTAGTGTTTTGATCACTGCTCCATAACTAGATAGCCCTCAATCTTTGCTTCCAAATTTCTTCTTGCCTCACAATAATATTATGTAGTTTGAAGAGGAGAGAACTCTCTTGCAATGCAACAACTAGGTCATATCTCAAAGACTGAATAAAATGTTAAAAATGATCAAGCTCCTCCATAATCACCGCCTTATCCCAAAAAATCTAACCAAATGAAGACCTATTCCACCCCCTGGCATTGCACTTAACAAAATCCAATTTCTTTTCCACCCTATACATCGTAGAATCATCCACAACAATGTTCCACCAAGAAGAAATTATATCTTTGATCTTCAAGTGGTTAACCCACATCTTCTCAAATCTAAAAGGAAAGGATTTTTCATCTCCCAAAAAGGTCCACCAACAAGGAAATTGGAAAATGATCAAAACCCAACCTAGTAAGAGATAAAAGAGAACAAGAATAAGAAAGGAGTCACTCCAAGGAAATGAGCACCTGATCTAACTTCACTTAGATAAGCATATCACCAATTCTCCTATTGAACCAAGTGTAGGACACTCCATGAAGATCAACATCAATTAGAGCATTATCATTAATAAATCCCATAAGATCAAACCTACTATCAACAACAGTTTGGGAGCCCCTTTTCTTTTTAGCTTCATTAACTGAGGTGTTAAAATCACCCATAACCAACCAGATGACTTCTAGGAAATGCAATTTAAAACCACTTAAATTTTCCCAAAATATTTTTTCTGGCACTTTTCAAATTAGGATTATAGATGTTGGATAGGATACATGAAAATTTATCCCAAGAGTTCTAAAAAGACGTGCCTATATGGTTAAATTCCCAAAACACATCACCTTCACTACATTCAGATTCCAAAAAGTAGCTACTCCCCCAGAAGCACCATCAAAAACAAAACTGTGAAAACCACAATCTTTAAACAATCATTTTTTGAACTTGCTCACCTTGTCAGAGCCCATCTTGGTTTCCTGAAGAATGGTAATATTTGAACGATGATCTCTCACCAAATTGGTAAGAAGATCCTTCTTGTGATGATTATTCAACCCTCTTATGTTCTAGGATAAAATCTTCATGAGGAGGAATTTTGAGGTGTGCTCTTCATGCACATCTCAAATAGTGTCTTATGGGACCCTTCTACAATATCAAGCTTGCTTTCTTTATCCCTATTTTGCTGCAAAGTGGGCCTACCTCTACCCCTTGATTCTAACCCACGGTCCAACCTTTGGAAATTTTTGTTTGAAACCTAAGAAGGGGAAATAGGCTTTCACTTGTTTCTTGATTTGAGTGTAGTAAAAGGAGGGTCTCCAACCTCCCCTACATCAAAAGACTTATCCACTCTAATGAAAAAAGAGGTGAGCACTTTCTTCACGGGGGAAAAGGAAGACACAATAGACTCCTCTACCCCTACAATAGCCTCAAGGGAGGAGACAACCAAATCCTCCATACAAAAGTGAGGTAACCCCTTAGACTCCACTTGACCCCCACATATCGAGTTACCTTTAGAAGAATGCTCCACAGGAAGATTCTCAATAAAAAACCTGACCACCAAACTGATTTTCAAAACCCACCAAATGAAGATTTTGCTCCACAAGAGCATCCACATTACCAAAACACAACAAATTCTCCTTCTACAAGATAGGGGACCCATTTGACATAGGCACCACCTTCAAAGCTACCAAATTCACAACTGGTTCATTAACCTCCAAAACAATGACAATTACCTATTTTCTAGAAGATGGGACCACCAATTGAACCATCTGCTCTTCAAGAATAGTCCCAGAACTAGTACGTTGCATATTCACCTTCTACAAGACAAGGGCCCCATATGTAGGCACCTTCTCCTAAGAAAAGAGTTTTACAACAAGTGCACTAACCTCTAAAACAACATTGACCAACTACCTAAAAGACGGAGCCACTAAACTTCTCTCCTTTTCCTTCCACTCCTTGCAAGGAGGCTAGAAAGGGTTAAGGGGAGGCTTAGGAGGTTTGGAAAAACATTTCTTAGCTCAATTCCCCACTTTTTTACAATGAATGAAAGCAAAAGGAATAGACTCATATTCAATCTCCTGATTCCACATTCCCAGCTTTGAGTTAATATTCACCATCATAGGAAAATCAACAATAGCACAAAAATGGGCATACACCAATATCTTCTTGGAAGCAGCCATTTTATCAATGGACAAAAAATTCCCAAAGGTACAAGCTATACACTTAAACACTTGCTCATCCCAAAACTCCAAAGGAAGCTCAAGTAACTAAACCCAGAATGGAGCTGAAGAAAATGAACAAGAACTAGGGGAAAAACCAAGCTCTCATTTTTTCAAAACCAACATAGATTTTCCAACCAACCACGATCCCCCAACAAGGATGCAAAGTAGGTCTTCCTCAAAAGAAAAGGAAAGGATAAAAACCCCTTTTCCATCGCATCAAATTCCACTTTCCCCTTGAGCCTCCAATGATTATAAGTTAGCTTATGAACCAACTCGATGTGAGGGCGAGAACCCAAGAACTTCCCCATAAGAGACATATCCATAGACTCCAGACTGTTCTCAATGATACAGTTAGGAATAAAGATAGACTACTCACCAGAAATCAAATTAGAAAAGAAGTCAACTAGAGGGGAAGAACTCTTACCTTTTGGTTTGGACCCAAAGAGGTTAACCCATCGAGTACCATCAGACAGGCCTTCAACATATTTTTGAAAAGCATAACTAGGGACAACAGTAGGAATCTCAGGCCCAATACTTGACAACAAACTTCCATTGACAGAGTCCTTTGGGCCCCCCACTTACTCACACTGAGAATTAATAGCTACAAAGACCGGAGATACTAGAGGAACAAGCAATAAAGTTCCATCAACAATACCATTAGCCAGACTCGCAGCTAACACCTCCAAATCATCAACACACCTACTTTCGTTACCACAAACCTTCAAACCAGGATTTCCTACCTTGTGAAATTTTGAAAATGTAGCACCACCCAACAAGAGCTCCATTTTTTCATCCCTATAGTAATTTAGTAATGTTATTCCATTTCTAATTAATAATATTAGATCAGACTCCTAGAGTCCAAGGTTCTTATTATTGTTTTGTAGGCCTAAATCAAGAAATATCCCAAAAGGGGACATCACATGATTAAATGTAGTGTACCAAGATTTGAGCGGGAGTATATGTTGTCCCCATTACTAGTGCTCACAATAGATGGCATCCCAATTCTTCACACAATAAAGAACCACAATGAAAAATCAACAACATAAGAATTGAATTAAAAATTATTTCTCATCAAATGCTATAATGCATCAATAATTTACTTGTGCAAATCCACAATTTTAGGCTAGAATTTATTAAACTATCCAATTAATCTATTGGTGATGAAAAATAGTTCACTTGTAATTACTTAATTTTTTACATCCTCGGGTAACTTAAAGATGGGGGAAGAACTAGCCTATATGAAGGGTTGAATCAATCTCATGTTGTCCATCGAATTGAATTCTACCCAAGCAACACATTAGGTGAGTGTTTAGGGTGCACATCCAAGGTATTGGAATTCATCTCATTGTTAGGATTCACATAGGTAGCAATGTCCTTGAAAAAGGAACTTTGAGACAAGTAGAACACCTCCACACCATCATTAATTTCTTCATCACCATTCATAGAAGAACTGAAGGATTCACGCCAACCATAATCCATTTGATAGTTAGCAAAGAATCCCCATTCAAGTGGAGAGGTTTGAGTGTGGAAGGTTTATAGGAGAAATAAATGTTTAGCTTTCAAGACCACCATTAATCAATATTCATATATCTATAATTAATTCATATAAAAATAATAATTAATTCTTTTCTTTAAGCATATATTCCTATATATTTGAATACAAGACTAATATTTAAGTAAATTTTCCTTACATGAATATAAATTACATGTTTTTTGCTAATCCAAAGATTTTTATTTTTTTGAATAATTTCATAAAAAGAACCTTAACTCATTTTTAAAAAAAATTAGAAATAAAGTGAAAAATACATATAATCTAAAGAGAAACAAATATCTTTCACTCCATATTCAATCTTCAAATTTATTGTATTTCACTCTCCATTGCATAATGAAAAATTCATCAGAAGAAGAAGAATAAAATTAATTCTTTTTCTTTTCAAAATAAATCTTTTTTTTTCTTTTCAAAACTTAAAAAAAAAAGAATATAATATTATATTATATTCTTATCAAAAGAAGAATTTTTTTCTTTTTATGCACATTCCATTTGTAAATAAATAATATTAAAATATTATTTTATTTTTCATAGAAGAATTTATTTATAAACTATTATTAGAAAATAAACTTTTCTAATTTACCTATAAAACAAAAATAAGGTAACTCAACTAATTAAATTATTTATTTTTCCAAAATAAATTAATTACCATGATAAATAAATAATGTGATATAAGGCATTATACTATTTATATATTTATTTTTAAATCAAATTTATAAGTCTTGTATTAATTATTTAATTTTTTCTCACACACGGACTATTTCATGATATTGCAACATTAGAACCTAGTTCTTATTCTCCAATGTCTATTTCTATTGCACATTATAATCTTCCAACACATACCTCAGTAGCATTGTTAGGAAAAATATAATCATATCCATCTTTAATCAATTAACAATGATAGCATAATACCACATTATACACAAATACACTAAAGTGACACTACAACTAACATAATCTAATAGATCACTTTCAATTTTATTACAAAACTAGATTACCATATAATCATAAATGGATTAGGGATGAAGGATGTTACACATTTAACACAACAAAGATCCAAATAACAATGAAATTAAATTTATGAAATATACTATAAATATCTAAATAAACAATTTGGAAATGAACATGGTATTAAAGTAACTACATAATTTTCATATGTAAATGTAAACTACAAATAGGATTCAAGACAATAGAAAATATTTCAAGAATACAAACAAGCATGTAAATGATTGTAAATTTTAAACAATCTAACACATTGTGTTTTAAAGACACAAATAATATATTTTTATAAAATATAAAATACCAACAAAGATCACAACACAAATAAGTTGTACTAATGATAGAATGACATCATATAAACACCAAACCTATAAGAATGAAGTGTTATATACACATGTACTTTAGAGGAATAGAGGAATGAAAGTGAAAATATTCATGATTTTTTGAGTTTTTTAAGAGTCTTATCATCCATAGTAAATAGAACATAAGATATAGAACCATGAATGAAGTTAATGATGTAAGGACCTAATGTAGGTCAAGGTTCACAGGTTTTAACAAGCTACCAAACTAAGCAGAAAAATAGAACTTATAGACAACAATATTGAATTTTACTTTATTCACTTGCAACTAGAACATTGCAGTAGGAGTAAGGGTGTTACAATGCATTATGGTTCAACATGCCTTCCTACATGTCTTGGAATTCATGCATTCAACATACATTCATTCTAACTAGACAATTTCTTCACCCAATCTATACTCTACAAAAAAAATATAATTCAACAACTCCCTCGAAAAGAGCTTGAGATTATTATTTAAAGCACTCAAAATAGAGAAAGCTCTCGACCACCCCACAATTAGTTACAAATAATTACATATCAATGATTTAGAGCACCTAGGAAATCATTTTGTTGGCTATTAAAAATATTATTTTATCATTTTTTGATAACTTATGAAATTATGGCGAAAAAAATCAATACCTTCAGGATGCTGGTGGAAGTTTAAGGGGGTTCAGGATATGTCATGAAGCATGAGAAAGTTGTTCTAACACAATTCATATAGGGAAATAAGGTATTCAAGGACATTGGTAGAAATTCAAGGGTAAACAGGATATATCCTGAAGCATAAGTGTAACACCCCTCTGTTTTGGCTCTTTGGATCGACAGTGTTCTTCCTTGTTTTGATTGTGTTTGACTATGCTTTGACTTTAGAACTTGGTTACTTTTGACCGCTATTTATTAAGTGATGTGAATGTTATATTTTAATGTGATGTTATTTGATTTTGATATTATTTTTATGGCATGTTTCAAATTAATTTAACAAATATTTGATGTAATGATGTTTTATGCTATTGATCATAGCATTGACATTAGAATCATCAGTTAGTAATTGTGTATTGGTGAAAGGGACGAGATTGTATCACTCACTTGCGAGTGCCCTACGATTCTGAGATTCCCTCTTCATGGTGTGTTTGATCATATTATATATATATGCATATTCAATGTACTATTTGGTTGCAGGTTGACAAGTACATGACATCGACTCCACCTAGTTCACAGGTTTGAGTGTGTCCATCAACCAACGGAAATTGATTGGGAGATAGTAACTAGGTTTTTTGTGCCAAGTCGTCACCCTAGTCATAGCGTGTCATCGAGTTGTTGTCGGCTTGGTTGTTTTAATTGGGTCCTTTTTCACCTTGAGTATTTATTTAATTGCAAATTATAGAGGTTATTAAATAGCTTGTGTAGTTAAATTGATGATTAAATGTATTTTCTTGCAATGTTGAAATGTTATTCATTTTATTGATTGATTTGAATTAATTAATAAAATTAGATTGAGTTTATTGAGTAATTATATTAATGGTGTTTTATTAAATGTGATAGTTGTTTTGGCAATTATTGGATATTAAAATTTAATCAAATATAAATATAAATCATATTTGGATAGTTGGAGATAAATTAAAATAAATAAATAAAAGGAAAATGTGTTTTTAATTCCACTTTTGAAAATTGTTGATAAAATCATTTCTTTGCAACTTTGAAATGCTTTTGTTTTAATGAATTTTGAAAAATGCATGAAGTTTGAATTAAAAAATTAGAAATTTGTTTTAAAATTTAAAAAAATGGAAATATCCTCCAAATTGTGCAATAAATTTAGTGGGTGGGGATATTTTAGGGGTTTGACCAATTTGGGGAAAACCTCTATTTTTAGCAAATGAAAATTCATATATTTTTTTGACTTTCAATTTGGGGAAAGGATTTTCTTAGCTGTGGCTTTGCTTGGATTGGTGAAGAATTGGAGACCCTTGCTTGAGTTGAATCCAAAAGGAGTTAAAAACACCATTGTTGAAGGCTTCAAGCTTGGAGAAAAAAATTAGGTTCCCCTTTGTTCTTGCTTTGTTTCATTTTGAAAATGGATTGAATCCTCATTATGCTATTTGGAAATCTTTAAATGTTGATCAAATTCAATGAATCCCATGAGAAATTGTTTTGAAAGCTTGCTATCTTGTTGAAATTTGGAAATGAAAACCAAACTAGAATCAAACAATGAAAATTAGATTGAAACCAAAAGAATTGACATTTCAAACTGGAATTTTAAACCATGTTGTTGTGCTTCCTTTTTCTGTTGATTATTTGCCCAATTTGAGTTGGGAAATGGTTGTAGTTTTATATATGTATATTTTGGCTTGTAAAGCCATGAAGTTCATCTTTAAAAATATATATTTATTTTGTCCCTATTATGAATATTTTGCATTTTGGAAATGCACAAAGGGACTGTGTTTTTGTTTTTAGAATTTTTTATAAAAAAAAAATTATGTTTTGAATTTGGTTTTGTGGGGTGGGGAAGCCAACCCCCACCGCCGCTGCCGCCCGTAGGGAGGCGGGCGTTGTGTGCTTTGCACATAGGCACCACCACCATGGGGAGGCAAGGCCTGCATGCCTTGCTTAGGGTTCGCCCATAAGGATTCTTTATTTAGTTTTTAATTATTATTTTATTTCTTATTTTGTTTTATATATTATATTTATATATATATAATATATAATATTATATATATTTATATTTATAATATATAATATTATATAATTTGTGATTCTTAATGTTTATTTGTTTTATTATTATTTAAAATATATATAAATATTTATATAATTTAAATAATATGGGTTATGGTGAGTGAAAAATATTTATTAAAAAGATTATTCTCTATCATAGTTGGAAAATACAAGTGTTATTTTTAAGAATTTGTTTTTTTGACAAATATGAATAATCAAGAAATCTTGGAATTTGAAATGTTATTTTAGAGGCACATATGTAATTGATGTGGGAATATTTTAATAGGAATTTTTAAAATAATTTACTTTAAAAAATTGATTTTTATATTCATATGGCTTTGTTGAAATTTGCTTTTGAATATTATGTATCATGGAGGAAAATATAATTAAATGGTTAGAGCTTAAATTCTTTAACATTGCTAATGTGAGTTGATATACTTTGATTATGAATGTATAATGCAAGTTATTTAATTAATTTCATGTTCTAAATCAGTGTTTGGCTCAGGTTTAGGAAACCCTAACTTTAGCTTGTTGTGTTGTCTGAAATGCTTTCAAATGATGTTGCGTTCTTTCTCGATGTTATACAAATTGTGTGGTTGTCTTGAAGTCTTCCAAATATGGTTTTATTTTATTGTATGGGTTTTCGTTATGATAGTCAACCTTTGGTTTGTCTTGGGATTTGTGCCTCCTTGGGATTAGGAGAGGGTTTTGTGGTTCGTGCATCCTTTGGAGGGATTGGATTTTGTACCTTTGTTTCCTTCAGTGTTTGGAGAGAATTTCCTTTACTTGTTTCCTCCTGGGAGTGGAGAGGTCGTTTGTATCTAGTTGCCATTGGATTGTGGTTTTGTATCACGTGTGTTGTCATTAGGAGAGTGGCTCTTTGTGAGGGTCTGACACACAAAGGGGCACCACGGTAACTCACCTAGGGTCTAATTAAGTGATAACTTAAAAGAAATTAATGGGGCACTTTCACACTAAATAAAGATAATGATGGCCTCTCTCTTGAAGCTTGTGTTTGTTAAGGCTTGAGATGAGACAAGACACATAGTTTTGCATGAGGGTCCGGCGGCTGGTAGAGGCAAGCTAGGGTAACCCAAGATGGGGGTCTAGTAGCCTAGGAAGGTTGAGCTAGGGTAACTCATGGCAATTTATGTATGCCACTCTTCCTACGTCAACTTTCAGTCACTTATTGTGTGGTGTACATGATCTTGTTCTCTGGAAGCATTGTAACTTTGTGTTAAGTGTTATTGTGGTTGTAGTTGTTTTAGTTCAGTTATGTTTTTTTCTGTGCCTAGTGGTAGATGGTCTTGTGTTAGATTCCTTGTTACTATCTCCTAGCACAGGGGGTGAGCCTTTGGGCATCACACGGTTGGGTGGAACATGCACCTTAATCCATTGGTTTTCTTCTTACTCGTGTGGATGATATTTCCAGTTGGAGAGCTCGTGGGATCCAGTTTCTTTTCATGCTTATTCATTCTATTGATCTTGTATTTTATTACCCCTCATTGCTATCGAGGTGGAATTTGTAATATGTAATCATGATTATTGGATTTATCTCATTCGGGGAATGAATGTTGTAATTATGTTGTGAACTATAATTTTGGAATGATGTGGTAATTCATATTCTTTGATGTAAATTATCTTGCATGGAATGTATGCGTTCTTCTTTCCTTAAGTATTAAAATGTTATGAATTTAATTCATGTTTCTTGTTTGGATTTAAGTAACTCAGTCTCGTATCCTTAGGGGTTGTTGGCAATTGGTTAGTTAACTTGCATGTTAATAGTTCTAATTGTTCTTTAAAAAAAAAAAATAGTTTCTTTTGTGTAGTAAATTGCAACTTCCCCTAGGGTTGTGTGGCGGGGCGTTACACATGGTATCAGAGCCTAAGTTTAAACACTGGGTGCTTTGGGATAATGTGGACCCATTAAGTTGTTAGCTGTGTAGGATGTTTTGTTTGTGTACCTTGTCTTATGTTGTGGTGTGTATCTTTTCAGGATCATGCCACCTAGGCGGCGTCGTAAGGGTCGTGGCTATGTAGGCAGATGGGGAGGTAATCAGCAGGATACACCTCCCATTGTTTCCCATGTTTCTAATCATGAGGAGCATCAGGCTTCTCAGTTTGTGCTAGTGGTTGGTAGCCAACATCAGGATCCACCAGGGATTGGGGACGCTCAGTTACGTCGCTTGCTTGAGGAGACTCTTGTATGTATGGGCCCAAGGTAGGTTAGGGATCAAGAGGTCATAGGAGAGAGAGAGATCAGGTTCTAGCTCCATCTGATTTAGTCATGGCTGCTCACATGAGGGATCTTCTTAGAGCTCGTCCACCCACTTTTGATGGTTTGGGTAGTGGATCAGAGGCCAAGACTTGGTTGTTTGATCTAAATAGGTGTTTTTCCATGCATCCATATGGTAGTAACACCAAGGCTAGGTGCGTGATTGTGCATTTGAGGGATTTTGCATCTACTTGGTGGAGGTTAGAGGAGAAAAAGCTCCATTTGGATATCAACACTATATCTTGGGAGTTGTTCCTAGAGCAATTCAGAGCTTGATTCCTTTATGATCATTGGTGTCAGTGTCGTGGAGATGAGTTTCATGCCCTTCGACAAATGGATATGTTAGTGGAACAGTTTGAGCATCGTTTCTTTGAGCTCAAACAATTTGCAGGCATAGGTGATGACAAGGGTATGTTAGTCCAGCATTTCATTAGGGCCTTAAATCCCCAGATCAGTGGTGGTGTTTGGGTGTTTGAGCTGAAGACCATGGAGGTAGCTATGGATAAGGCTTGTATTGTTGAGGAGAATTTGGCTTTGGTTTTAGGTGGTCAAGAAAGAGTTCAGTTCGGTATTACTCCTTCTTCTGGTGTTGCATCTCAGGGTGGTCAATCTCAGGCTACAGGGTTTTCTAGAGGGCATCAGTCACCCGCTAAGGATGAGCAGCAACAATCTTCATAGTCTAGGCAGCAGAATCCTTAGTCTCAACCCAATAGAAGTTGGAGGCAGAAGAAGAGAGATAGGAGTTGGTTGCGAGCTCATTGTGATCGTGTTGATCAACCTACTTAGAGTTCTTAGTCAGCGTTCAGTGGAGGTGGTTTTCCATTTCCTAGTGGGCCTCCAGCTATGCAAGCTTTCAGTAGAGGGACTGGATGTTTCTCGTGTGGTCAACAATGCCACTTTGCTCGTGAGTGTCCTCATCAAGGCAATTCTAGTTTTAGTCAAAGGCCAGTAGCTTCAGAGCCGACAGTAGGGGATGCAGGAAAATCGCAAAGGGCATTCACTGCAGTGGATACTCGTTAGGTCGAGCATCTGGGTGTAGTTCGTCCTTCAGCTTCAGGAGTTGATCCTCGTGGATCGAGGTTCTAAGTCAGTTAGTGTTTAGTTGGTTTTGAGGGAGATCTATCCCTATATTTGTTTGTAGGCTTCCAGGAGTAAGCCTAACCCTAGGGGGGAGGATGTAACACCCCTCCATTTTGGCTCTTTGGATCGGCAATGTTCTTCCTTGTTTTGATTGTGTTTGACTATGCTTTGACTTTGGAACTTGGTTACTTTTGACTGCTATTTATTAAGCGATGTGAACGTTATATTTTAATGTGATGTTATTTTTATGGCATGTTTCAGATTAATTTAACAAATATTTGATGTAATGATGTTTTATGCTGTTGATCATAGTATTGACGTTAGAATTGTCAATTAGTAATTGTGTATTGGTGAAGGGGACAGGATTGTATCACTCACTTGGGAGTGCCCTACAATTATGAGATTCCCTCTTCACGGTGTGTTTGATCATATTATATATATATGCATATTCGATGTACTCTTTGGTTGTAGGTTGATAGGTACATGACATCGACTCCACCTGGTTCACAGGTTTGAGTGTGTCCATCGACCAACGGAAATTGATTAGGAGATAGTAGCTAGGTTTTTCGTGCCAAGTCGTCACCCTAGTCATAGCGTGTCGTCGAGGAGTTGTCGGCTTGGTTGTTTTAATTGGGTCCTTTTTCACCTTGAGTATTTATTTAATTGCAAATTATAGAGGTTATTAAATAGCTTGTGTAGTTAAATTGATGATTAAATGTATTTTGTTGCAATGTTGAAACATTATTCATTTTATTGATTGATTTGAATTAATTAATAAAATTAGATTGAGTTTATTGAGTAATTATATTAATAGTGTTTTATTAAATGTGATAGTTGTTTTGGCAATTATTGGATATTAAGATTTAATCAAATATAAATATAAATCATATTTGGATAGTTGGAGATAAATTAAAATAAATAAATAAATAAAAGGAAAATGTGTTTTTAATTCCACTTTTGAAAATTGTTGATAAAATCATTTCTTTGCAACTTTGAAATGCTTTTGTTTTAATGAATTTGGAAAAATGCATGAAGTTTGAATTAGAAATTAGAAATTTGTTTTAAAATTAAAAAAAATGGAAATATCCTCCAAATTATGCAATAAATTTAGTGGGTGGGGATATTTTAGGGGTTTGACCAATTTGGGGAAAACCTCTATTTTTAGCAAATGAAAATTCATATATTTTTTTGACTTTCAATTTGGGGAAAGGATTTTCTTGGTTGTGGCTTTGCTTGGATTGGTGAAGAATTGGAGACCCTTGCTTGAGCTGAATCCAAAAGGAGTTAAAAACACCATTGTTGAAGGCTTCAAGCTTAAAGAAAAAAAAATCAGGTTCCCCTTTGTTCTTGCTTTGTTTCATTTTGAAAATGGATTGAATCCTCATTATGCTATTTGGAAATCTTTGAATTTTGATCAAATCCAATTAATCCCATGAGAAATTGTTTTGAAAGCTTGCTATCTTGTTGAAATTTGGAAATGAAAACCAAACTAGAATCAAACAATGAAAATTAGATTGAAACCAAAAGAATTGACATTTCAAATTGGAATTTTAAGCCATGTTGTTGTGCTTCCTTTTTTTGTTGATTATTTGCCCAATTTGAGTTGGGAAATGGTTGTAGTTTTATATATGTATATTTTGGCTTGTAAAGCCATGAAGTTCATCTTTAAAAATATATATTTATTTTGTCCCTATTATGAATATTTTGCATTCTGGAAATGCACAAAGGGACTGTGTTTTTGTTTTTAGAATTTTTTATAAAAAAACAAAAAAATGTTTTGAATTTGGTTTTGTGGGGTGGGGAAGCCAACCCCCACCCCACCCAGCCCGTAGGAGGCAGTTTTATAAAAAAAAATATGTTTTGAATTTGGTTTTGTGGGGTGGGGAAGCCAACCCCCACCTCCACCGCCGCCACCGCCACCGCCCGCAGGGAGGCAGGTGCTGTGTGCAAGCACACAGCACCGCCGCCCGGGGAGGCAGGGCCTATGTGCCCTGCTTAGGGTTCACCCATAAGGATTCTTTATTTAGATTTTTAATTATTATTTTGTTTTATATATTATATTTTATATATATAATATAATATTATATATATAATATAATATAATATATATATATTTATATTTATAATCTATAATATTATATAATTTGTGATTCTTAGTGTTTATTTGTTTTATTATTATTTAAAATGTATAAGAAAAATTTATATAATTTAAATAATATGGGTTATGGTGAGTGAAAAATATTTATTAAAAAGATTATTCTCTATCGTAGTTGGAAAATACAAGTGTTATATTTAAAAATTTGTTTTTTTGATAGATATGAATAATCAAGAAATCTTGGAATTTGAAATGTTATTTTAGAGGCACATATGTAATTGATGTGGGAATATTTTAATAGGAATTTTTAAAATTATTTACTTTAAAAAATTGATTTTTATATTCATATGGCTTTGTTGAAATTTGCTTTTGAATATTATGTATCATGGAGGAAAATAGAATTAAATGGTTAGAGCTTAAATTCTTTAACATTGCTAATGTGACTTGATATACTTTGAGTATGAACGTATAATGCAAGTTATTTAATTAATTTCATGTTCTAAATTAGTGTTTGGCTTGGGTTTAGGAAACCCTAACATTAGCTTGTTAAGTTGTTTGAAATGCTTTTAAATGATGTTGCATTCTTTCTTGATGTTATACAAATTGTGTGGTTGTCTTGAAGTCTTCCAGATAGGGTTTTATTTTATTGTATGGGTTGTCATTATGATAGTCAACCTTTGGTTTGTCTTGGGATTTGTGCCTCCTTGGGATTAGGAGAGGGTTTTGTGGTTCGTGTCTCCTTTGGAGGGAATGGATTTTGTACCTTTGTTTCCTTCAGTGTTTGGAGAGAATTTCCTTTCCTTGTTTCCTCTTGGGAGTGGAGAGGTCATTTGCATCTAGTTGCCATTGGATTGTGGTTTTGTATTGTGTGTGTTGTCATTAGGAGAGTGGCTCTTTGTGAGGGTCTGACACACAAAGGGGCGCCAGGGTAACTCACCTAGGGTCTAATTAAGTGCTAACTTAAAAGAAATTAATGGGGCACTTTCACACTAAATAAAGATAATGATGGCCTCTCTCTTGAAGCTTGCGTTTGGTAAGGCTTGAGATGAGACGAGACACATAGTTTTGCTTGAGGGTCCGGGGGCTGGTAGAGGCAAGCCAGGGTAACCCAAGATGGGGGTCTGGTAGCCTAGGAAGGTTGAGCTAGGGTAACTCATGGCAATTTATGTATGCCACTCTTCCTACGTCAATAGTCAGTCAGTTATTGTGTGGTGTACATGATCTTGTTCTCTGGAAGCATTGTAACTTTGTGTTAAGTGTTATTGTGGTTGTAGTTGTTTCAGTTCAGTTATGTTTTTGTCTATGCCTAGTGGCAGATGGTCTTGTGTTGGATTCCTTGTTACTATCTCCTAGCACGGGGGGTGAGCCTTTGGGTATCACACGGTTGGGTGGAACGTTTACCTTAATCCGTTGGTTTTCTTCTTGCTCGTGTGGACAAGATTTCTAGTTGGAGAGCTCGTGGGATCCAGTTTCTTGTCATGCTTATTCATTTTGTTGATCTTGTATTTTATTACCCCTCATTGTTATCAAGGTGGAATTTGTAATATGTAATCACGATTATTGGATTTATCTCATTCGGGGAATGAGTGTTGTAATTATGTTGTGAACTGTAATTTTGGAATCATGTGGTATTTCATATTCTATGATGTAAATTATCTTGCATGGAATGTATGTGTTCTTCTTTCCTTAAGTATTTAAATGTTATGAATTGAATTCATGTTTCTTGTTTGGATTTAAGTAACTCATTCTGGTAACCTTAGGTGTTGTTGGCAATTGGTTAGTTAACTTGCATGTTAATAGTTCTAATTGTTCTTTAAAAAAAAAAAAATAGTTCATTTGTGTAGTAAATTGCAACTTCCCCTAGGGTTGCGTGGCAGGGTGTTACAATAAGAAAGTTCCACCAAGCATAGATCCAGTGGGAAAGTCAGGCATCAAGGACATTAGGAAAGTTCTGCAACATCTTGCAACAAGAAAAAGTTTTGCAACTCCACAACTTACTCATTTTTTCTCAGATCTTCACCAAATTTGAAACGTACACCCATTTGGCCCTAATTCAAGGTGAATTTGTTATTTGGCCATGAAACAACTAGAATTATCTAGAATTTTATCAAAAAACCCAGCGAGAAAAAAAAAGGAAGAAATAAATAACATAACAAGGAAATATTTTTGGTTGACATAGGATTACTCATGGACTTGGATGCTCTTGCATCAGACACGTTGAGTAAGGGAAATGTTCTATGAGTTGGAAACTCGTGCATATTTTGGTAAGTCTAGAATTGGAATTTCATACTTGGCTATTTTGGAGCATTCAACTAAGAAGATTCTGTAGCATTGTAAATTGTCACCCTTGACAATTTCACACTATTTTTTTCTCCTCCTTACATTATTGGACCTAATTAAACACCTAATTTCCTAAATCATGCATTATGGGGCCTATTTTTATTATTTTCTAACAAATTTCAAGTACAAAACAAATGCATTCATTTAATACTTTTCCCTTGACACCTTAATTCCCAAAAAATAGGGTCAGGACTAAGTTTCCCTAGGAAACTTAGTCCCCCTATTTTGGCTCCAAATTCAAATATTTTAGTGTTGACACTTTATTATTTAAAAATGCCCAAAGTTGACTATCGAGATTTAATTTTCATGAAATTAGAATAATTGCATATAAATACCTAGTTATTGCATCATTTAAAATATATCTAGAAAGAATTGGAAATTATTATAGAAAATATGATCAAGAGCATTATCAAGCAAGTCAAGAGCAACATTTTAGAGATTTATCATAGCAATTCAAGATCCAAGCAACATATCAAAGTGTATGTGATTTTTTCATGTTTATCTTATCATATTAGTTGTGAGATATAACCCTTGTAGGTATTCAAGGAAATCAAGCCAACAACAATCAATCCTTGAGGAGATCTTGTATGACTTTAGTATTTTAAGGAAGTCATTAAAGGGTGGTGAGTTGTAGTCCATTGCTGATTCATCATTCCTTCTATCATTTATCCCTATCCCTCAAAAGGATAGGTTTTCTATCATTGATATTACCATTGTGGAATTGTATACACTAACATGAAGTTTGACTAAGGAAAGCCCGTAAATGGCGCAACCCTTCCTCTCTTTGAATGTGTAGGTTTCAGATTTAAGAAGATTGGAAGAATTTGGAAGGATAATTATTCGTTGTTGCAATCAAACCCTACATCTTGTCAACACACAAAAACTCAGTTACACAAATATCTAACATTGATTCAACAATGTGATAAGCGAGAAATGGAAGCTCTAATTTGGATCTTGAGGATTGCACAAATAGATTTAAATTTGGTCAACAAGGACATTGTACCCCTAGAAAACTTAGTCCTCCAAAATCAATTAGATTTATACCACAGCTATACATTGTCCTACTCAATCTATTTCTACAATTTGAATTTGTCTGTGACTTCTTCTGTTTGTTGTATTTACATCATAATAGTAATTCACCTCATTAGCCTAGTCATTGCATTACATCTCATCCCTAAATTCATCCTAGATTTGTTCAAGGGATGGTTGACTCACCTTTCAAGTTGTAATTCAATCCTATATCTTTTCCAAATCCATCAAACCCCCACTACCTCAAATATCTAATGAAACACCATTTGAAAAAGTGCCTAAATCCTAGGGTCAAATCCTAAGGTTTCACTTTTTCTATGTTTCATTTTGGTGAACTCGACGTGTTAACATTATAGACCTTCTGAAGCAATTCATTCTAGATCTAGGTTTAATATTGCATTGTTCATTTAGGCATTCATTTTTGCATCATAAAAGACATAAAAATTCAAAAATTTGCATATCATATTGCAGTTTATGTTGCAATAGGATTAATTTCAGACATTATAGCTTAGATCTACATTTCACTTTCATCTACAAATTTGCATTAGGTCATTTAATCTGAAAGTGTTCATTGCATTCATTTAGGTACCTTGCATATAGCTCAAAAAGTGAAAAATTACATTTTTTTGTTTCAAAAAGGCATCAACATCATCATTTTTAGATTTTGGCATATTAGAATCAGTCAATTGTTGCATGTTAGATCTGGAAATTGTATTTACAATTGTCATTTATTGTTTAATGTGTTTGTAAATTTTTGCACGCTTGCATTTTGAATTACACAATCATAAACTAAGCATATTCTAGAGAAATATTCACGATCAGACCTGTTTACACACATACCTGAGAACCTGAAAAGCAGTATTGAACACAATCAAATTTTAAAATTTGTAGAAACCTATGTAGGACATAGTCGCCCTAGGTGACCTTGTCAAGTCATTTTGAGCTAAAACTTACTATGCAAATCCCTGTGTGTGTCCTCTATCTAGATCTAATGTCTATTTTTGAATTTTGTTTCCATACCTATTTTATTTTTCTCATTTTATCCAAAGGAAATTAACATCATGTTTCCTTTTCAAAGATGTGGTTTTGATATGGTAACACATGGCTTGTATAATTATATTTTTTCTACCTATGAGAAAAATATAAGTAAACGAAATAAAATCATTGATAAGTATATTAGTCATTGTCCCAATATCTCTCCTAATTGTGAGATTATCTTGACACAAGAGAATGAAATCATTGAGACATTTACTAATAACACTTTTCCTAATCTTCATTCACCCCCCAACATCTCCCCCATTTGTGAGAATGTTTTGGTTCAAGAGGATGCAATCATTGATAATCATAAAAATCATAGTCATTCTTCTCCCAATACCTCACCTACTTTTAAAGATGGTATCCTAGTGTTAGAGGATCCAATCATTGAGTGTCATGAGATTCTTGTTTGTTTCTCTCCTAATACCTCTCCTACTTGGGAAGATATTATGGTGCAAGAGGAGGAAATCATTGATATATTTCTTTCAAAAGACAATAAGATGGATTGTGTAGATGAAGATGCTAAGGTGAAATTAGATCCCCACTTGATATAAGATCATCAACAAGTAGTTAAATTTGTTGAGGTAATGAATGCACAATTGACTATTAGATCTCCTTTAATTATTGGACCTCCTAAAACTCCTTTAATTATTGGACCTCCTAAAACTCATTTAATAATTAGAACTCCTAAAATTCTTCTAATTATTGGACCTCCTAAGTCACCTCTCATTCCAGGACCTCCTAAATCTCATGGCCATATCCTAAACTTTTCAAAAACAACTAACTAGTAATCATGTGTCGCACCAACCAAGTCATCATGAAGTTGCTCACACATATAACACTAGAAATAATAAGCAAGGAAAAAATACCAACATTCATCTCATTACCTCAACCATACCTTCCACCTAAACCTAGCATTCCTTAGTGTAGTGATAAGGAGTATGACCTTGTTGAGAAACTTCATAATACCCCAACCAATATTTCTTTGTAGGATTTGATTCAAATATCACCTGTTTATTATGGTATGCTTCAAAATGTTTTGCAAAAAGTTGTTGTGCCTCCTACTGTGCAACCAAATGATATAGAAACTTTTCTTGACTCCATGAATGAAGCTAATTTGGATATTTTCTTTCATCAAAATGAATTACCCCATTTGGAAACACAAAAATAAAATGATGCTTCGATGATAATGGTTTTCATTAATAAGACTTGGATTAGGCGTACCCTTATTGACAATGGTTCAAGGCTTAACATTTGTAGTGTTCACATTTTGGATAAAATTGGAGTGGACAAAACCTTAATCCAACCAACTTCTTTTTTCAATCAAAGGTTTTGATAATGTGGGAAGACAACCGCTTGGTGTAATAACATTACCTTTTAAAGTTGGTCATGTGTTGAAAACTCTCATCCATGTCATGCCCCATGATCTTTCATATAATCTTCTCTTGGGTAGACCATGGATTCATGAAATGAAAGGAGTTCCTTCAAAACTTCATCATTTAATGAAGTAGGTACACAACAATAAGGTATACGCGATAAAAGTTGATCCTAAATCTAAAAATTATTTACAAACTTAAATAGGGATAGAAAGCCCTTTTAGAATATTGATACCAACTTCAAAAGTGGAAGATTTAAAAATCGAAGACAAAGATGAATGCCTTTCATCTATAACAAATATCTTAGATGATTATTGGGTATCATTATATTTCACACCTATGTATTCATGGGAGAATACAAGATTGTACCATCAAAACTAGAAAAAGAGAAAGAAGCCACAATTATATCGACGCAACCTATTACTCAATCATCAAAAACTTCCAATTCCACAACTTCTCACAATGAAGAAGAGACAAATTACACATTCACTTATGATGAAATTTATTATGAGAAACAACCTTATTCAAAGGAAATGGAAGTCATTTATGGAAGAGGTTATCAACTTTTGAAACAATTTGGCTATAATGGAAAAGGATGTGGTGTAAAAGAACAAGGTATATGTGTCCTCATAGAGCCTAATATGCAAGAAACAACAAGAAGTCTTGGCTATTGTCCTTCAAAAATAATGAAAACATCACAAATCTCTTCACCTAATCATGCAAGATTCCCCAAAGAAAAATAGCATAAATTTTTTCTCCTTGCCATGTGGTAGTTGTAGTATCACACAATACTCATTACCATGCATGAAGGTTTAAATTAATTTTTATGCAATCATATTTCATTTCTCAAGGAGCAGCATATCATCATCTATTTTTGGGCTCATCTTTGTCCCTAAACTTGGGGGGCAAGGGGTTAAGTAGCCTTATGTTGGGTGCATTCCTTCTAACAAGGGATCTCTTCTTATCTCCTTAAAATGTTAGTATAGCAAGGGCACTAACATTTTAAGGAGGGGCATATATTCCCCCACTCATTATTTGCATAAATAGTGGTCCCTTTTTAGTGATGATAGCATACATCTCCTAGAAAGTGTGACCTTATAAATTGAAGTGTGGCCTTCTTGATCTATGTTAGTGTCTCCTTTTGTAGTGATATTAGGCTTGAAATCCCCTAAGGGTGTGACATTTTATGGCATATGGCATTTCCCTTGGTGGTAATACTATGGCTAGTATTCCATAAGGTGTGAGTTTCTATTCCACTACTTATCATCTCTTGGTGGTGATGTCGTGTGTGTTATTCCCTAAGGTGTAACCCTTCATGTATTGAGCAATGCCCCTTTGTTGTCTTGGTAAATCACATTTTGTAGTGGTGTTGTTTATAACACCCCTTAATGTTTTGGCTTTGTCTTGTTTCATCTTCTTAAAAATTTATATTCCTTCTTAGATGAGTTTATGCACCTTCTTAGGTCAGTTTGTCATTTATGCACCTTCTTAGGTGAAACTTGTCCATCTTCTTAGACATTAAAAATTTGGAAAATTGGTTTATGGATTTAGCATAACACAACTTGTTGGTTCACGAAAACCCCTTTTAACATGGCCACCAAGCATAACACACTTTACTTGATAGTAGAGCCATGTGTTTCATGAGTGTCTCATCATAACATAACTTCTAGCCTTGTGGAACCCATCATATTGCATAGAAACCTAGCATAATACATCTTGCAAGACAGTAGATTCATGTGGCTCATGAGTGATTTTACATCCTTGTGAGAGCATCATTTTATTTTTACAACACATTTGATGGATGACATTTGGTAATTAAGACAATTTAAGATTGAGGTCTCTTTTCCTTACTGACTCGAATCTCTTTAGGACTAACCTTGTGTTGTGTTGTGTATCTCTTGTTTGTCTTCTTCATGTTTTCATTGTGTTTGCATTGTGTTTTTTTTCATTTTGTCATCATCTTTATATTATATCACTTCATGTGTTTTCATTGTGCATGCCTCATGTTTTTGTCATGTATGTGTATATTGTCTTGTTGCATTACATACATGTGTGTTCATTTGTGCCTATGTTGGTTTTTCATAGGATCTTGAATCTTGGGGGCTTGAACACTCCCCTAGATTCATTGTCATCCTATCTCTTCAGCATTTGGACAATCAGACCCATATTTTTCTACTTTAGTTGAGTTTGAGTGTAATTTTGTACTCTCACTAAAGTGGGGCCTAAATTTAGCATTTTAAATTGCCACCCTTGATAATTTCACACTATTTTTTGTTCCTCCTTAAGTTATTGGACCTAATTAAACACCTAATTCCCTAAATTATGCATTTTGAGGCCTATTTTTATTGTTTTCTAGAAAATTGCAAGTACAAAAAAAATGCATCCATTTAATACTTTGCCCCTGACACCTTAATTCCCAAGCAATAGGGTCAATACTAAGTCATCCTAGGAAAATTAGCCCACCTAATTTAGCTCCAAATT
This sequence comes from Sequoia sempervirens, assembly GCA_007258455.2. Lineage (NCBI taxonomy): Eukaryota > Viridiplantae > Streptophyta > Pinopsida > Cupressales > Cupressaceae > Sequoia > Sequoia sempervirens. The sequence continues at coordinate 22,130 of VDFB02366810.1, read as the reverse complement.
CAAATATGTCAGTGTCAGCACTTTAATATTTGAAATTAAAATGACCAAAGTTGGCTATCAAGAATTAATTTTTGAGAAATTAGAATAATTGCATATAAATACCTAGTTATTGCATCATTTAAAATCTATCTAGCAAGATTTGGAAATTATTGCAAAATTATGATCAAGAGCATTATCAAGCAAATCAAGAGCAACATTTTAGATATTTATTGTAGCAATTCAAGATCCAAGCATCATGTCAAAGTATATGTGAGTTTTTTCATGTTTATGTTATCATATTATTTGTGAGATCTAGCCATTGTAGGTCTTCAAGCAAATCAAGCCAATGACAATCAAGCCTTGAGGAGATCTTGTATGACTTTAGCCCTTCAAGGAAGCCATTGAAGGGTGGTGAGTTATAGTCTATTATTGATTCATCATTCTTTTTTATCATTTATCCCTATCCCTCAAAAGGATAGATTTTCTATTATTGAAATTGCCATTGTGGAAGTGGAAACACTAATATAGGGTTTGACTAAGGCAAGCCCCTGAATGGAACAACCCTTCCTCTCTCTTTGAATGTGTAGATTTCAAATCTAAAGAAGATTGGAAGAATTTTGAAGGCTAATTATTCATTGTTGCAATCAAACCCTACATCTTATCAAATCATGGAAACTCGGTTATAGAAATATCCAATAGTGCAACAAGTGTGAAACAGAAGCTCTAATCTAGCTCCTGAGGACTGCAAAAATAGATTTGAATTTAGTCAACAAGGACACCATCACCCTAAGCGAATTAGTCCTCCAAAATTAGGCTCAAATTTATACCATGGGTGCACAGTGCCCTACTTAGTCTATTTCTACTATTTGATTTATTTTTGACTTCTTGTGTTTGTTGTATTTGCATCAGAATAGTAATTCACCTCATTAGCCTAGTCATTGCATTGCATCTCATCCCTAAAATCATCCTAGATTCGGTCAAGGTTTGGTTGACTCACCTTTCAGGTTGTAAATGACTCCTAGATTTTGTCCAAATCCATCAAACCCTTGCCACCTCAAATCTCTAATGAAACACTTGGGTAAAAGCAAGAAGATGAGTCCACTTCTCATGGAAGTTTCAAACTTAGCCAAAAACTTGAAATCAGGAAAAACAAAATAGGATCTCGTTATTTAGTAAATGGGATCTTGTTTCACTTTGGGAGCTTGATCCAAAAGTAGGATCCCATTTTCTAGAAATGGGATCTCGTTTCATGAAGGCTTAAAATAAAAATAAAAAACAAACGGGATCCTATTTCTAAAATTTTTAATTTTTTGGCCCGATTTTTGCTATAGGTTTTAGGTTAAATAAAAGGCTTGGGGAGCCGATTCTTAGCTTTGAACCTGGTTTGACTTGCAACTTGAAAGTCATGTCAGTGTTAGTAGAAAAAAGTGACTTTGGACATATGTCTCAAGACATTTTTTGCATAGTTTTTTGATGAAATTAAAACCCATTATAGATGAGATTATTTTTACAAATATGTAATTTTTTTTCAATTGGATTATTTTTTCTATTTTTCATATATTTTTTTATGAAACTGGCCCATAAACTTGAAATATCATATTTTCTTATTATTTTAATAACTTTTTATTAATACAATTTTTGAAAAAAAAAACATTCACAATCTTTAGACATTTCTTTTCAATTTGAAAAAAAATAAAATGAGAATTTTAGGTCATCTTGTGCATGACGTACACGAGTGATTTTCAAAATAGCAATTATGGCCAGTAAAAAGTTAATGAAAAAATATATTAAAAAAATTACAAAAAATACCATGCACAATTTTCAATGTGTTACAGATCTTTTCCCAAAAGGATTCAGAAAAATACACTTATTTAGGTCAAAATATGGTTGACGTACACATGCATGGTATGGTAAAAGAAAGTCTTTTAAATTTGTAGACATGACTATTGAAAATTAATTTGTATCTTTTGGGTATTAAAATAAATTACATATTTGGAAGTTAGATTTTGAGTACTACATTTCATATTACCGATCCTTTTTAAGACTCAATATTTAAGTGCTTCAATTTTTTAGGTCAAATGTGACAAATTCTAAAAATTAGGGAAAACGCTTCCACTTTTTGGCCAAAAAGTGGAATCAACTTCTTGCACACACCCACTTAGAAAAGTGTCTAAACCGTAGGGTCAAATCCTAGGGTTTCACTTTTTCTATGTTTCAAATTCATCTACAACTCTCTTATTCCAATGGACCAAATGCTCCATATACTCCTTTCCCTTAGTTCTCTTAACCATTTGGGAATCAATCATTGTCTACTTCTTCAATGTTCTTTTTAAGCGATTGATGTATCCATTCTTGTCCATCCTACAAACTTGAGTGTGTATTCCCTTGTAAATTTTTCTCCCCTCTATGAAACTTTTATAGACTAGAAAAATCAAATATGGGAGATATGTGTATACCTTTTTGAAGTTCAATTCATATGAATTGGATGATAATTTCCTCAACACCCTACATAGGATTATTTTCTTCCATTTTAATTTGGTGTATGTTCCTTGTGGGAAACTCTCTTTTCTCAAAATTTCCAAAACCAAGTACCTACTTGGAATTCTTATTCTCTTATGTGCATATCAACATGTTCCTCATACTTCATGTCACTCTTCTCTTAATTTTCATTCACCTCCTTGTGTAACTCACGAATGTATGCAACAAAATCCTTTGCCACAACATTTTTTCAAATTTGCACTATCCCTCAACTTATCCACACCCCTAGAGCTATACCCATAGAATACTCAATGCACTCTTTCCTACACTTTTTTCACTTAATTGTTGTAAGAAAATTATTCTTGTGCCAAGATAAGATCCCATTAATGTGGTTTGTTTACCACCAAATGTCTTAATAAGTTTCCAAAAAAAAATTCATAGTCTCTATTTTCCCATCAATTTGGGGATGATAGGATGAATTAAATATTAACTTCTTCCACAATAGAAACCAAAAATGACCAAAAAAATTGGTGTTCCTATCCAAGACAGAAATCTTAGGAAATCCATACGACCTAACTACCTCCTTGAAAAACAATGTATCTATGTGTGATGCATTATTACTCTTCCAACAAGGTATGAAATGAATCATCTTTGAAAATCTATCCATTACACCAAAAATTGAATCATTGCCTATGTTTCTAAAGCAATCCCAAAACAAAATCCATATTTATGTGCTCCCATGGTCTCTTTGGTATAGGAAATGGTTGATACAACCCTATGTTCTATCTTGCTCCTTTGGAACATTGGAAAAATCTACAACCTTGCACTAACCTCTTCACATTTGTACTCATTCCAAGCAAAATAATACCCTTCATTTAGTTGTGCCAACGTCTTATCTATTCAAATATTTCCACTCAATCCTTCATTATTATTTTCTCTTATTAGGTTCCCTCCCATAGAACCATTGGGTATACATAATCTCTTCCCTTTAAACAATAATCCATCTTGAATAGAAATACGTCAGGCATGGAGTCTTTTCCTCCTCCACTGTACTTCGACTATTTGTCCATGCTTTTTTAAAAATAGGAATCATTACATACAACTCCTTCATTGCATCAAATCTAACAACATTGACTCTCAATTCATTCATTAAAAAATGGAGAAAGGTCAGTCACCCCACAATCAGATATGAAGAATGAAATATCAACCATTTAGAGAACCTAGTAAATCACTATGTTGGTTGTTAAAATTGTCATTTTATCATTTTTTGACACATTTTGGCATTTTGGAAAAAAAAACAAGGCATTCAAGATGCTAGTGGAAGTTTAAGGACATTTAGGATGTGTCCTGAAGCATAGGAAACTTCCACCAACAAAAATCATGGAAGGAAATTAGGTAGTCAAGGACATTGACAAAAATCAAGGGTAAATAGGATATATCCTTAAGCATAAGAAAGTTCTACCAAGCATGGATCTAATGGGAAAATCAGGGTATCTAGGACATTAGGAAAGCTTTGCAACATCATGTAACAACAAAACTTCCACAACTCCACAACTTAATTTTTGGGGGATCTTCACAAAATTTGAAATGTAGACACCCATTTGGCCCTTCTTCAAGTTACAATTGTTACTTGGTCATGAACCAACTTAAGTTCTCTGGAATTTGATCTCTAACTCCTACAAAAAATAAGGAAGACACAAACAACATAACAAGGAAATATTTTTGGTTGACACAAGATTGCTCATGGACCCAAATGCTCTTGCATTAAACACATTAGAGAAGTGAAATGCTCCAAGAGTTGGAAAATTGTGAACATTTTCACAAGTTTGGAATTGGAATTTCATACATGGATAGCTCTATCACATTCAACTAAGAAGCTTAATTTCCAAGTCTATTATTCTAATGAATTAGGTACTCTAGATATACCCCTTTCCCTTGGTTCTCTTAACCACTTGAGTATCAATCACTCTATCTACTTCTTCAATATTATTTTTTAGGCAATTGATGCATCCATTCTTGTGCATCCTACAAACTTGAGTATGTATCCCCTTGTAAACTTTCCCCCCTCTGTGAAACTTGTATAGAACAACATTCAATATGGGAGATATGTTTATACCTTCTAAAATTTCAATTTCGTAGGCACTAGATAAGAATTTCATCAACACCTTCTCAAATGTGTCAAAACCAAGTCACCCACCTATAATTCTTATTATCTTTTGTGCATATCAACATGTTCATTATACTTCATGGCACTCTTCTCCAAATTCTCATTCAGCTCCTTATGTAATTCATGAATGTATGCAGAAAAATTCTTTGCCACAAGACTCTTCATGTTCAAATCTTCACTATCCCTCAACTCATCCACACCCCTAAGGCTCTACCCATAGACTATGGAATGGACCCTTTCTTTCATTTAAAATGATTATAATTTTCTTTTTTCAAATAAAATTTATTTACTAAACTCTTTGTCTAGTAGATCTCACTAATCCTTCTCCACAAGAGATATGGGGTAGCTTCCTCAAAATTATTTAACAAGACATAATCTACAAGGCCTAGATGAATGGTTCCTTGTGGTTTTTTATCTAGTTTCTTCTGATCACCAAACATACTTTCTTGATTATCCTTATTTGAAACATCTCTCTAATGATCTCTCTTTTCAAACTCTATTTTAAGTTTCCAAAGCTTGTGACTGGTGCCATTGAATATTTCACTTTGATTGAGATGTACTTGTCATGGTTCCCAGTACACATGGATTTGAAAATGCACAAGGCAAGATGCTCCCATTGCAACAAAAAAAATCACCACTTTTAAAAAGGCAACCCCCTCTAATCAAAACCAAAGCTTTGATACCAAGTGATGAAACATAGAGTGACCTATAGTAGTGATAAAATCAAACTAAGTCTACAATTTTTTATATGATCAAATATTTGTCAATGTAATAGAAATGGAGAAAGTCTATAAAATTAGCAAATTATAAAAGTGCAACACAACATTGTATGTACATGGAGAAACTCTTTCAAGAAAAAAATCCATCAAAGAGTGCACAAGTTTGTATTAATCTTTAATTCAAAAGTACATTTATAAGAAACTTCTCCCTTAAAATTGACAACATTTTGACAAAATCTATGTACCTATAATAACCCATGAAACCTCTATCTTATGCCTCCAAATTATAGAAAAATGGGAGAGAAAAACTAGTTTCCCAAAACAATGTACCTCTAAAACCATAGTAAGATTCAACAATCCCACACCCCACTTATGGAGAGCATCTTCTAAGAATAGAAAGACAATACTACATCTTTGTCCACTAAAAATTAATGGACACATTTCCCAAGAATGACACCCTTTTTAGACGTCACCAACACACATGGGACCCACCCGATAAATGCAAATATGCTCCTCTCTCCTAGTATCTAGGTTTGGGAAAATGATGCAAATGTTATTCAATCAATTTGTAGCCACCACCATCATACTCCAACTCTTTCATGAATGCCACTACAACTAATATTCCAAGTCAATTGGGAAAATAATATCTCTCAACATGGGCATCCATGCACCTATTCCAAGATTGTTGAAGATGCAACATTAGTATATTTAAATTATAATTAAATATTACACTTTCCAAACAACAAGATCACTTGCATGTTGTGAAAATGGCCCAAGACAAGGAATATAAAATCTTGACATAAAAAATGTATGTATTAGAACCATGACATAAATGATGTGAATACTTGGAAATAGTTGTGAATTTTGTAAATTAGGATGGGCATATAAGAATGTGTGCAAGCAAGAGCCCAAGAAAAATAATATAGATCAAAGAAGAAGCCAAACTAAATACAAAAGTGTATAACATATCCATATATAATTGTATTATGATATTCTCTCAAAATAAACTAAAAACTAAATGAAAAGTTATATATAAAAATTATTTTTATTATTTTAATATTTTAAATTCTTTAAAATTTATTTATATTTATAATCTTCGAATACTCATTTTTTACTCCCTAAAAATAATATATTAGTATTTGTTCCTATCTATAACATCATCTATAACAACACTAGTCTCCAAACTATATATATTAGAACTTGCCCCATCTCTTGTACCAACACTAGCATCCAATAGTGTGTTTTCTTCATATTCTATTTAATTTTTTATTGTCTTTGGAACAAAACTAGCATCCAATAGTGTGTGTTCTTCATATTCTTTTTAATTTTTTATTGTCTTTGGAACGTATACAACATCCTTGTTTATGAAGCCACTGGGTTGGGTTGCGGGAACACCCCTATAGTATAAAAGAAAAAAAAAACATCCTTGTTTATTAACATTCTAAAGTATTGAAAAAATATTATTTTGAGGATTTATTATTATTGGTGCAATATTTTCTAAGCTCAAAACTATGCATATGTAATTCATGCATTTATTTATTTTTGCATTGATTGAGAGGCTTTCCATTCAATTATTATGGATGAGTAGAAGGGCATGATATTGACATCATTTTTTCTCAAATATTACATACATGTCTAAGGAATTATAGACACCACTTGTACTTTAGTGATTAAATCTTTTGCTTACATCCAATCAAAATTCATTATTTTCTTTTTCATATATTATCTTTTAAATTTAATACATTATATTTTGGATTTTGAGGGAGCATAAATTTTTTATTGCAGTTTTTTGAAGTTTTTCTGCCACAAAGACCAATATCAAAAACATATTTTATTTAACTAATTTTTAGGAAAGTTTTTGAACTCTTCAAAATTTGTTTGCTTGTTATGTTTTCCATTCTATGCATTTATTTACTTGTCACATCTTAAATAAAATATAATTCAAATAATAAATTCAAATATATAAAATAATCTAACAACTAATTAAAAAAAAATGTGTTTTTAATATATTATATTATTAATTTGACAACATAATATATGTACTATATAATATGTAACATATATAATATCTAATATATAATTTAATATATTAGATAATGATATTATAATTTTATATTTTAATTTTAAATTATGTAATATATTATTTTTTAATGATTTAATATATTTTAATTATATTTTATTATTAATTTTTTTTATATTATATTATATTATATTATATATTATATTAAATTAACATCTAATATATTAAATTAATCTTGCTATATAGTGATTTATTTTTTTTCATTGTTATTTATTTAAAATTTATCTTTTTATTTAAAAATAAAAAATATTAAAACAAGTAATGAATATTCATTTGTATAAAAAATTATTTAAAAATCTTAATTTATCACTTAAACTCATCCAATTAAATTTAATAAATTTAAATATTAATTATTTTATAATATAAAATTCTTACTTACCTTTATATATATTATATATTATTTTAAAAAACATTATATATTAAAAGAATGTTCAAATAAAAAAATATAAACAATTTATCTAATATAATTATACCATAATCATTATTCATTTTTAAAAGAAAGGATTTAGGCAAGGCCCTCTCACTATAAATGAACTCATTCCATTTACATGTCATTATATATGTCATGTTTGTAATTAGTGATTAATTTTTTAACAATTTTCCACCACGAGGCTTACAAATTAAAATGTAAATTTGATAAAGATAAAATTTATAATATATGTAAAGTATTTTAATTAATGATTGGTGTTTTAAGTATCTTTAGTTCTTGCCACGGAACTATAGGGAAGGCCATTTCTTAAGTAGTGATTAATAGTGTTTATTTCAACCAATCAAAATGGATAATTTTATTTTCATTCATTATATTTTAATTCTTCTAAAGTAAAATACATGATTTTTATTTTAAATTAATTTCCTCAAATATCATTGGCTAAAACAATTTAGGTTTGTTTTATGTGATGAGGGTGGAATTTGCCCAATTGAGCATAATATTTTTGTTTTACAATTTTATTGGCACTTTTTTTTTTGTGCAAGGCAACTTATAGGCCACTTCTCATTTAATATTTGATATTCAAGAATACAATTACTATGAAAAAGTTAAAGTTTTAAAATTCTTTTAAAAAACTTTTGAAAAATAATTACAAATAGTGATTTAAAATTCTATATTAGGTAAAAGATAACCAAAGCAAAATGTTTCCAGCATTATGAAACAAGGTTTTTACATGGCAAAAAAGTGTTGATGAGGTTAAAAGTAAAATATATTAAATTTTTCAAATTTAAATATATTAGGTTTATTCTCTCAAAATTTTAATTATTATATGGCAACAAACCAATCCAACTTATTATTTTAAATTATTTATCAAGTTTCAATCCCATTATTGCAACTTATAATTATTATATGGTAACAAACCAATCAAACTTATTATTCTAAACTCTTTATCAAGTATCAATCCCTGCCATAGAACTATAATGGTTTAGACAAAAAAAAACAGTTTTCAAATTTGTAATTTTTAAATAATTTAAACTAACCATTTTTTATAGATAATAAAATAAACAAATAATTTTTCCCATTCTCATTAGACACTGTTTTATGTTACAAAATAAAAGAAGACACAAAAACTTGTAATAAAGTTTAAATGAGTGAGGTGTGGCCACTGAAATCTCCAACTAATGCAAATAAAGTCGTTTAGTTGGTGAAAAATGAATAATAGATAGTTTCAAACTACGTAGTTATGGTGAATTGTTTTTAAGAGTTTTTAAAAAGCAGTATGAATGTCTATCTCAAAAAAGAAAGAAATTAATAGATTTAGAATATGACTATGGTATGTCCTCTTGCACTATGTAGAGATAAGGTTTTGTCTCTTTTTTTTTTCCATTAGAAAGATATATTTTCTTTAGTTCTCCTAGCAGCCGAGCTACGTATTATGGGTAGTGGTAGATTTTTCTCCAAAAAATTTGAACTACAATGCTTTAGCCTATTTTGGATGTGTAATGTACAAGATATACCTAATGGATATTTAAAGGTGTGCATTCTATTGAAAATGTCGACTAGTATAATTATAATGGTAGCAAAGAAGTTGTAGTAAATTTCAATAAAACTGATTTTTTTTCTTGCTAGTGATATTTGGAAATGATACCTAACAATTATGGATTATAATATATTACAAGAAAATTTGAACTACAATACTTCAATCTTTATTGGATGTGTAATACAAGATATACCTAATGGATATTCAAAGGTGTGTATTCTATTGAAAATGTCAATTGGTCTTAATTATAATGGTAGCAAAGAAATTGCAATGAATTTCAATAAAACTAATTTTTTCCTGCTAGTGATATTTGGAAATGATATCTAACAGTTATGGATTTATAATATATTACAGATTACTTGGATAGATCAGTGACGTAGAAGATAGAATGGTTCAAGAAATGTATGAGCAACTAAACAGTAGTGGAATGAAATTTTAATTTTGTTTTTGGCATTTGTTGTGAAAAATAGTGAATGTGAAATCTTATGATATGTGTGTTGAATCCAGAATATGGAGTGAGTGGACATGTTATTGCGAAAGGAGATGTTTACAGCTATGGAATAATTTTATTATAGATGATGATTGTAAAGAAGCCAACCAATAGCATGTGAACTTGCATAAGTGGGTGGGTAGATGTTTTATGAATACAATAAAAGAAGTGGTTGGCTGTTATTTGCTGAGTGCTGCTATGAACAATCATGAAAATAAGGTATTGAATTGCCATCTGTTTGGGTTTTCTTTGCACAAAAGAATCCCCAGAAGAGCAATCAAATATGATTGACACTATAAATATGTTGCATATTATCAAAGACAATTTTCTTGGAGTTGTTCCAAATACAACATTTCACTTAGATTTATTATCGGTGCTGAGTAGTAGAAATGTTGTTGGCAATAATGATGAAAACCTAAGTTCTTCATTCTGAAGAGAAAACCCAAAAAAAAATAGTATGAATATTTTGAATAGTTTTTAATGGTTTTGTGTTTACATGGGTCGTCTTTTCTCAAATAAATTTGAGTTCAAAATTTTATTATTCAACATCCTTATAGATATTCCATTGTTAAATGATTGGCAAGTGATTAGTTATTGGGTATCAAAATTTTATGAAACCACTAATATGCAGCAAAGCTCTCAAAATGTGTATTTTTATTCACATTGGCAAGTGGTTAGTTATTGGCTATCACCATAATAACGCACAACCAAGTACTTAAGAGCAAGTTTTCTGGATACTATAGTTGTTTAATCTATTCATAGTTTAGGAAGTAATTTTAATTAATTTTTTCATCTCTCGTAATAGGAAGTTTGCACCCTCTTGTGGAACTATTATGAAGTGCAATGCTATTTCACTTTGGACAGTTTGAAGATGCAAAGAAACGGAAACTATACTGTTATCAAGTGTTAGCCTATTGCACACAGATATCTCATTTGATTCCTCCACAATTTCTCTACATCCATTGGGGATTTTACTTTTCTAATGTTGGATATAATTGGACCACTCAGTCCTTCATATGCAGCATCAGCTTTACATTTTCTAGGTAATGTAAGCCTTCCATAAATCTTTTGGGCTGTATAGATATAATTTACATTTTTTATATTTGTAAAATATCCTCTTATTTATAATACTTTTAGGTTCAGATGTACTTTTTGATATATCCTCCTTTATTATATCATAAAACTTTTAGGTTTTGATGATTAATAGCTTAACTATATATATCCACTTCTTCATCCATTCATAATATATGATAATAAAGCTTCATGTATATACCCTCAAACCCTGTCCCAGCAACCTAGGAACTCAGAAAAACATTCATTGAATGGCATAGTAGAAGGGAACTCGTTTGATCCGATTTGTTCATTTAATCACATGGGGGTTTGTGACAGCAATCTCAACTATGCATGAACATCTCTAATTGTTTTGACTTATCACTTATATTTACCCAAAAACCCTACATCAGAAACTAGGTTAGTAGTGGAACATTTCACAATATACACAAGGATATCATCAAAGAAGATAGACCAGTTCTTTGAGAAATGACTTAAAAACCTCATTCAACAAGCTTTCAAATGTTGATAGAGCAATAATGAGGCTGAATGGCATAACCAGAAATTCTTAATGGTCATCATGAGTTCTAAAAGTCATCTTAGGAATGTCCTTCTAACATAGATCTAATAATAATCCAATCATAAAGCAAGCTTGGAGAAGAAGCAGAGAAGAAGCGAGTGCCATGTAGCTCATTCAAGAACTCATCAACCATTGGAATAGGAAATTTGTCCTTGATAGTAATTTTATTTAGCTCTTGAAAATAAATACAAAGCTTTCCCAAGGCCCATATTTTTTTGAACCAACTGAATTGGTTAAGAGTAAGGACCTATGCTCAATTGAATGACACTACTTGGAATAGGTCTTTGGATGTTTTTTTTTCTATTTTTTTCTTTTAGAGGAAAGAGTACCAATAAGTGTGGTTATTATGGCTACATTCTCTAGCATTGGCTGAATCACATAATCTTCTATACATTGCAGTGGTAACCCTTTAGGTTCTCCAAAGACAAATGCATGTTAGGACCACAATTTTGGTAATTGACCGAGTTGAAGTAGATTATTCAAGGCTTTGAATAGCACAAAGCTAGGTGATAATTCCAAACATTGTTTTCTGCCACTCATCATAGAGAGGGGCTTCTAACTAACAACAGTTTCAACTCAAAGATTACTAACTCTAAGATCACAAATCAAACCACGCTCACAAAATATCAGTAAATGCAATCTGTCTTCAAACCATTTCAGCGAATACTCACTCCAAAATATTTCAATTACCATCAAAGCCAGATAAGCTTTTGCATTGATTTATCTGAACATCAAGATCTTATGCAACCACTCTTAGCTTTCAACAAGAAATTCACACAAAATTCTGGTAGTCTTTCTTTTTAGAAAACATCATCTATTTATGAACGAGCACCAATTAGCAGATTTGCATCTAAAACATCCTTTTACAGCTTAGATAGGCATGTTCTATTAGATGTGTCCAAAATTATTATTGATGTTAACCAATAGACTATTAGTTGTAATGCAAATCTGACGACATCTGTGTCTGAAATTATTGTCAATGTTAACCAGTTGAATAATATCTGTGATTTGTATTCTAGTGGCACAAATCTGACCACGAGAGTCATACATATGGGGTCTAAGGCATCTTTTGTTCCTTTTGATTTGGTTTATTATTTGATCACCACCTCTAGATGCAGTTTCATTGATTAATTGATTATTTATTTATTTGCTTTATCAAGTTATCAAACACGACTAATTAAAACATAACTATTATATAACTTTTTGGCAGGAACTTCGCTGCCCTGCAGCTCTTGTTACTAATGAAACTTTCCCAGTGAATTTCTATTAAAATTAAATATTGAAACACCAAGTGCCATTAGAATTGCCCTGTGCAAAGAAAAACGATGTGTTGAAGTTTATAGGATTTACTGCAACAAACAAAGACGGTTCACTAAAAGAAATTAAGGTTACTATTTACAATTATCTATATATTTTACCAAAGGTATAGGCTTCTCACAGTTGGCATTCGCCAATTATATGTTGCTAGAAAAGAACATTTTTTGGTAAATAATTACCATTGAAAAGATCACAGGACCAAGGCATCGACCATTGAAAATCATTTGACTGTAGATTTTGTTGCTTTACCAGTTCAAGCTACAAGACCATATGTGCATTGACAGTGAACAGTATATGTTCCGTGAATATAAAGACACAGATTGTCCTGACAATTCTGCTAATGATTTTTGACATTTGATTGCTGCCTCAAGTGATCCTCATGATATGGTCCTAACGTGGGCATCATAAATCTTGCAACAATACTCTCTTCTTTAACAGATTGGAACTCCTCCAAATGTAATTGATCGTACAATTGGAAAAGATGAAATAAACTAATAAATCATTCAAATTGATTATCTTGGGCCAGACAACTCGTCTGCAGGAAGATTACATATTGAGTCTAATATAAATTCTGAATTTAGACGGCTGGCAAGTCCAGACACTTGACTTTGAACTTCAGTCCTTTGCCACTCTTCCCATCTCCTGGCTATGCCATCACCTTCCAACATTTGAACAACTTCTGACATCTTTGGTCTATCCACTGGTGAAACTTGTGTGCAGAGTAGAGCAAGTTGAAAAAGTCGTTCCACCTCTTCTTCAATATAGTTGTTCTTGAGATCAGGACTGACCAACAAATCAATCCTTCCATTTGCGAGCTTGGCTTTAACCTATGAATTAAAAATATAGATGCACAGAATGTTAAATGAAATCATCACAACTAATCACAAATAGAAAGTTGGCATCTGGCTTTTAGAGATCTGAATTCTCAGTGCACATACTTTAGATTGAATTGCTTAAAATATGAATTTGTTAGAAATCATGTCAATGCCAACTCTGTGATTGCAACAGCAATAGAGAAAATGGAACAAAAAGGCGAATACATTCATGCCAATAATGAAGCAAATGCAGGATACAGCCATCGGTATAACTATGTATCTGATAGGAATATTGCAGTATAAAAGTTATATTAAGTTTAATAATAATATTTTTTTAAATACCATGAAAATAGAAAATACAGAACATGAGTTCCTCCCCTGCATATGGGACGAACATGGATAGGTCCCTTCCACCTGTTGGTAAAGATAAAATTGAACTTCATATCAAATGTACAGGCAACCATACTTTGGACAAAAACAATGCTCGTTTTGCTGCTAAAGGCCATTCACAACAGAAAGGAATAGACTATCGAGGAGAATTTTTCTCCTACACCAAAGGTCACATTTCAGTTGCTTCTCTCCATTGCAGCTCTGTTGGTTGGAAGGTGCATCAAGGATTTGGAAAGTACCTTTTTGAACATGGATTTTGATGAGAAGGCCTACATGTTAAAACCTGATGGATTTCAGATACTTCATAATGATCATTTGATTTCTCAGTTTCTTTGATCCCTACATAGCCTTAAACAAGCTCCACAACCCGAGTACATTAATTTTATCATCACCTTCAAGATTATGGTTTCAAAAAAGTCTTTCTAACCCAAATCTCTATGTCAAAGCCAATGGTGATGACATTATGATTCTTGTTGTCTATGTTGAGCTTGTCATCACAAGCAGTAGGGTCACTGCATTGCAGCAACTGAAATATAATGTGTTTTGCTTTTGATGTGACTGATCTAGGCCTCCTTTGTATTGCTTAGCTGTAGAGTTTTAGCTACATGACCATTTCATTTTCATGAATCAAGTCAAGTTTGACATGAATCCTTTAGAATGGTTTTGCATGGTTGTTTGTAATCCTTTGATCTATGAAGGATCTAGTTTTTGTACTTCGTGGCATGATTTGGGATAGTGGACAACTTCTTGGATGCTGAACAATATGCTCAGTGTGGCATGGGACATCCATGTGCAAGCTTCAGTGTACAAGAAAACCCAAAAATTTGAGTATTTTGTTGACTGCATCAAAATCACCAGTTTCTGTAGGCAGCAAATTCATCTTTACCGGTGTGATTTATCCATGACTACAGTGGAAACAAAATTGCCTCTGTCAAAAGCGGTGATTTTGTCATTACAGTTTGTGGCATCCAATGATGTTCCAGTTCTCTATGTTTCCTCTTCTTGGCATGATTTATCAATCTCTTAGGCTCCCAAATGCATTCTAATATCATTTACATTTCCTGTTGGACGTGTTTGGATAATTCTTTGTGGCTTTTATGCATTGTTGAGGGTTGAAGTTGGAAAATTCCAGTTGAGTTCTAAGTGTTTGGAACTATCTTAGCAGTAAAGGCAGGGGAAGAAACTTGAGAGTTCTTGAAGGTTATTTTAGAGCTTAGACAAAGGTATAGGAGTTTTGTTGGACGTGTTTGGATAATTCTTTGTGGCTTTTATGCATTGTTGAGGGTTGAAGTTGGAAAATTCCAGTTGAGTTCAAAGTGTCTGGAACTATCTTAGTAGTAAAGGCAGGGGAAGAAACTTGAGAGTTCTTGAAGGTTATTTTAGAGCTTAGACAAAGGTATAGGAGTTTTGTTGGACGTGTTTGGATAATTCTTTGTGGCTTTTATGCATTGTTGAGGGTTGAAGTTGGAAAATTCCAGTTGAGTTCAAAGTGTCTGGAACTATCTTAGTAGTAAAGGCAGGGGAAGAAACTTGAGAGTTCTTGAAGGTTATTTTAGAGCTTAGACAAAGGTATAGGAGTTTTGTTGGACGTGTTTGGATAATTCTTTGTGGCTTTTATGCATTGTTGAGGGTTGAAGTTGGAAAATTCCAGTTGAGTTCTAAGTGTTTGGGACTATCTTAGCAGTAAAGGCAGGGGAAGAAATTTGAGAGTTCTTGAAGGTTATTTTAGAGCTTAGACAAAGGTATAGGAGTTTTGTCCAGCAAGCCTATGAGCTGGGACCTCTTTGTAATGTCATTTTTGAAGTCCTAAGTGAGATTTTTCTCACCTTTCAGCTAGAGTTTTAACCCAAAGAGGGTTTCTCTAGGGTATATGCATCTCCATTTATGGTGTTTGTTCTCTATTATGTTTCATTTCCTTGTTCAATTAATGCTATTTGAATTTAGTCTTGTTTGATATCTTTAACTAAGGCTGAAATTCATTGTTAAGGAACAAGTGTGAGGAATATCCTCTATGTTTATGGATCATCCTTCCACTATACCTATGGATGTGAGGTTCAAGTTTTCAACCTATGATGGATTCATCACCGGTTGATGAATCTCTCTACAAAGAATTGGTGGGCAATTTGATATATCTTACATCTAAACAACCAGATCTTTGTTTTTATTAGTTAGATCTCTTATTTTTCAGCCCAGCTGAAACTCATTCATTGGCAGGTAGCAAAACAAGTGCTGCAATATATCAAAGATACTCTTGATTTAGTCTTTTTTTGTCAAAAGGAAAGTGATTTCAAGTTACAAGGAATATGACTCTGCTTGTACTTAATTGATACTCAGAGATCAACTAATAGCTATATTTTTCTTTGGACTAAGGATTTCTTTCATGGCAAAGTGAGCTCCAGCACACTGTAGCTTAATTTCCCACTAAAGCAAAGTACAAAGCAGATGTCAAATGCCAATTGTGAAGCAACATGATCATACCAAATTTTGAATGATCAGCTTCCTTGGACTACACTGACTCCACTTTTGTATCACTAGGGAATCTTGAATTTAAAGGAGAACCCAGATTATTATGTTCATATCAAGCATGTTGAGGTTCATCATCACTACATTTGAAATTTGGTTAACACTGATAATATTTATCTCCACTTCTACATATATGACAAACAGTCTATGGATCTAATAACTAAATCTCTTGGTAATATTCTTTTATCAAATTTCACTGCAAATTTTAAGTTGTCTACAATTTAGTCATTAATATAATATAAGTTAATGTTAGACTACACTCCGTAAAGATTCATTTATCATTTGTGTTGATGTTTTATCACCACATTAGTTATGCATAAAAAGCAACTTACAATGTAAATTACAACCACCAGCATAACTTTCCTATTCAATAATAAATACAAATATACACACATTGAAACGTGCATCATTCAAATCTCTCAAACTCCGTGCATTCATTATTCTAATAGCAAGCAATATCATGTTAAGGGCCACTTTGTACTCTAGCAACAACAATACTATTTACAACTCAAATTATGATCAACAAAACAACTGTTGTGGTATTGCAACAGTAATACCATGTTAAATGCCTTTATGTGGATGGCCTGGCATGAGTCACAGTGATAATCATACCATGTGTTATTCACTGATTGACCCTTTATAAGAACTATTTCATGAACACTTTGGCAAGCTAAGTTCTAGTTGCATAGGCACGCGATATGTCACATACTGATGCTTGGATGCATGCCAAGATGCTAAAATTGACATGTAGTTCATTTCACAGTTCACCTATTTCAAGTGTATAGCTTGGGGCATTTCAGCTCAACACCTGAGACCCTGTAATGGTTGTAAGGTGAATCAGTTCATCCTACCCACTGGTTGTTCTACCCTCTTGTAAAAGCCAAGAATTATGAACACAAATATGTAGTCTAAATTTGAGATAGGACCTTTTGGAATTTGGAAGGTTGAAGCTTGCAAAGTGAAACGAAACTTGCAAGGAAATGAGTTCGTTCACTTGATAGAGAGAGAACTAAAAAATATAAAAGTAAAGATAAGTCTAGAGTGTAACTTTTTGCTCAAGCGTAGAGTATAGAAGAGTGGTCTGTTTGCATACTTCTACTAAATACTTGATGTATTGAGTTTTTTTAGAAATTAATGAAGAACGATAACTTTTTCCTTTTAAATGCATTCATGTTTTTGCTTCTATATTGTTTTTGTGCACTCTATTCAGCTGAGTGGTTGGTGAGTATTCATTTTGTTTACCCTTCTTTCTAATAAAATTAATTCTTCAAATAGTTGATAGATAGAGTAGTAAAATATATCTTTATTCACACGTGAAGTTATAACAGAAGTAGACCAAAGATGACCACCCAAGGAACAAACTACTTTTCCTGACTACACAAAGTTCCTTTAAAGAGCCCAACAGTTGCCAAGTAGAACACAAGCCTCTACAAATTGGCTCCTCTAACTACCTGAAAGCCAATAAACAATTAATACATAGTCGGATACAACATAATAGGCATTATATACTAAATACATCATCCCCACTCCCCCAAGAAATATCATCTTCCAAACAACAAAAAAACAAGTAATTAAGTAACATTTGGTAAAGTTTTTCAAACTTGTAACGAAACTGTAAATAAAGGATATTGTGCTAAGACTTCCTATTGGCAACCAAAACAGTTTGATCATAACCTAATATTTTCATAACTAGTAAGCATTCTACAATGAATGGCAGACAAAGATATAGAGTGATTGTTTCAGCAAGCAATAGAAAGGAAAATTAATGAACGCAACTTTCATCATCAACATATGAAGTCCACATGGATCATTAATAGAACCAACATATTCAAAACATGGGCCAGTATATGAAGAATACATTTGTCAATGACCATACAATTAAATAAATTGTTGGAAAGGATCAAACAAACAAGGAACCCAATCTGACTACACATTGGACTTTGAAAATGCTTCACCCAATGGATCATTGAACTTAGATGCTACTTTAGGTACTTCAAAATTATCTCCAACAAGAAAATATTGCTTAGTATCGCTATATTCCGTAATGTACATTCATTCAACTTACCACCTGGTAAGAATGATTTTGTCTCTACAAAAATCAATAGCTAACAAAGAGACAATTGTAGAGGGCGTGATAGGTGCAATGGTAATGGCGTCAGATTGTGCAACAGAAGATGAAGGAGCGAATTCTATTATTTTAGCATTCTATAAGAGCCATACAATAGAAGAAGAGTCCAATTGACAAGAACATATGGTAAATGTTATTTGTACAGCAGATGTAATACGATGAGGGTAGCATACCGTAGCAATTGATGGTCATACTACAACAATTAAGGGGAGTATTGTTACTAGTCCTATGATGGGAGATGTAGCAATGAGTCCAGGAGAAACGAGCAACTCAGCAATAGGATGCATGACATCAAACTTTCTGACAAGAACAACAAAAACTAGTATGGCAAAAATAGAAGGTTGTACAAAGAAGGATTGTATTGCAAGAAAGGGCCATACAATGGGGCCAACAAGAGGTTGTATGGTGGAGATTGTTGATCATAAAATAGACATAGATAGTGAGGGTCATACGATGGCAGAGTGTTGAATGAAAAAATAAGGACCATACAATGTAATTTATTTTCTCAGAGTTTCATACAGTCAACAAAACTTTCATTTTATTAGTTAATTTAATTTTTTTTCTTTTGTACACAAGTTAAAGGTGCTTTTCCTTTATTATTATTTGTTCATCTTTTTCCTATGGGGTCCACCGTCCATGTTTCTTTTCCTTCATTATTTTTTTGTGAGACCCACTATATAATATTTTCTCCCTTTTCATAAATTTCTTGTGAAGTTTGCTCTAATCTAACTTCGATGTCATGCTGAAATATGCAATACAAATACAAAACTTTGTAACATTTGTTAGGACAATAGGTGTCCCTGGTCTCCAGATTAAATATTTTTTTTATATTAGTATTTTGAGGTGTACCTTCAATAAAGTTGGGATCCTTTGCTGGAACTAGAACTGTTGACTTTTGTGAACCTTGAAATGTGTCCAGCACACAAAATGTTCAACTTTTCAAAGTCATCTTTCATTGGTTGCTTCTCATCACACAATCCTTCTTCCTCTTCATTAATCTCCATAGCTTCAATAAAATTATAGTTCAACAAAAAGACTTCATAGTCATCCTTTAGTTAGTGAAACAAACCACAAAGAGAAATTGTTTCATCTTTCAAACATGACTGCAATTCCAAAATTTCTTTGATGAGCAACTCTAGTGGACCTTGATAATGCTTCATTGTCCACTCTTCTTCGGAATTTGAATCTGATGAATCTGAGGAAGCTGCTTCCTCAATTACTACCCAGTTCTTCAATCAATTATATACATCCTACCCTTGTTTTCAATGCAAAGAGCATTCTTTTTCCAATTATGGTCAGCTTTGGCTGTTAATAGCCAACCCCAACCCAAAAATGCATTGTATGGTTGTACGGAGATGACCACAAAATTTAATAAAAACAACACCTTGATTCCTTGCTAGTCTACACCCACCAATTGAAAAGCTGGGGGCCAAATGGTCAACTTGCCCAAACTTCTCCAAGTATCTTCAGTGTTGGCGTTTAAATTCACACCTCTGGAATGCGGATTTGAAAACGGACAGCTATGCACAGATAAACTGCTCTTCAAATTAGGAGGGGAAGCTCCCTCTTGCTAATGGTGTTTGAAAGAAAGTAAACTAAAACTAAGTTGCCTATCTTTTTGGATCAGCTTAGAGCACAAGGTTTTTTAAACACAAACGCCGCAGCTGAGATTTTCTGATAAGAAGTTCAACTACGACTAACTTAAACTAAAGGCGTTCCTAACCTCTCAAGTAATAAGCGGAGCAAGAGAAGTTAAAGGGAAATTAACGAGTAGATTCTACGACAAAAATACTTTAATCTCTCTCTCAACAAACACCTACACTTCAGCATGTAAGAAGCTGAAATAAAGTCATGAAAGCATAACATAGATATGAATCAGGATTTTGGACCAGGCAAAAAGAGGCTCATGATTTTATTACTCAAATCTAAAACAAACTCCCTTCTAACATGCCTTGAATAAGAAATTGCAGCTAAGGAGGCTTGCAAACTTATTCTTAACACAATAGAAAACAACAATCTCACTAACTCCTTGTTGGCTAAAGAGGCTCAACAATTTGCTTATCACAATACAAATGAACAATACTTGAGCAACAAATAGAAGGCACAATAGGCTCAGCGTTTTGTTCTCATAAGCACGGTTAAAAGAAACTAATGAGCAAAGGCTCTTATTTATAGAGAAGCGGAGGAGTAGGGAACCCTAAAATCTCCTTGCTTTCACAATCTAGGGCTTGCTCAGCAAGCAAGCTTTATTACTAAATCTAGAAACAAGATAACAACTAAAACCCTAAAAAGCAGAAAAAACGGGAAACGCCAACTATTACATCTTATCTTCTTTCTATCCTCAAAGAATGGATAAGGATGATTCCAAGAATAGAAAGAAAGCGGGAAAGAAAGCTTCTAGAAGAAAGGCTGCTTTAAAAGCTCGATCACATCCGCTAAGGAAATCACGAGATTGTGTCCCGGTTCGGTGCATCTATACCATCAACAGCAAAACACCGCTTTTCAAGAATATCTTCAGCATCTGCAATAGATCTCTGGAAATCTTCAATCTCATTGGCAGCTTTATTGAACTTTGCTGACATCATTGAAACATGACCTATCCTTCCACCAACTGGGCTGCAACTTTGAACAACGTTCTGGAACTGATTTTGCACCTCCTCAAGCCCGACATAAGAACCATCTTCAAGACTGTACTGAGAGGGGATCTCTATGACAAATTCACTGATGAAAAGGAGAGCTTCAACCACCCTTTGCCTGTAGGTGATGAATTCTTCAGATATCCTCTCATAGGTTTTAACTTTGAAAACATGACGCTCTCTCCAAGCAAGGATTTGTCTTTTATGCTCCTTTGAAACTGCTGAACCGTAGGCTGTGTCTAAATCAGCAATGATAATCTCATGCCTAGGTTTTACTTAAGCCCATGTTTGTTCAAATCCTTGGATGCTTTGACGAAGTTTATGAGCATTCTCTCTCAACTGGAACATCCGAGCCAAGATCTCCTTTCCTCTGACAATGAAGCTCTCAATCCATTCCTGAGTCTCTTTCCCACATATGACTAGCTGTCTTAACTGATGGTGATCAGCTGGTGTCTCTAAGACCTGGGGCAGCAACTGGGTTGTTTGTGAAGAACCACGAGCAAGGTTAGAAATGAAAAGCCTAAGCTGCTGATTTTCAGCCTTGAGGGCTGCCTTGTCTTCTCCATCTTTAAGCACTCTTTCATGTAGGTTTTCGGATACAACTTTGAAGCGACTCAAATCTGCATGTCTGGTATTTCTACCAAGATTAGCCTTGACCATTACAAAATCATCCATGTTCACCTCATCTCTATTCTTATCTTCTGGAGGCACAGCAGTCTCTACAACAATCTCGTTATCAGGATTCCTATCAAAGTGAACTTGCTTCTTTGCCTTCTTCTTAGGAGGTTCCTGATAAATATTATCGAGATCA